>OZ023207.1:5812030-5997462 GCA_963995525.1 Escarpia spicata
CTCCAACACGACGGACATCTACAATACAGGCAAGTTGAGTCGTACACAATTGATCAGTTACAAAGCTCCGTGCTAACCATGCAGAGTCCGCCCTGTGGTCTAAACACTACGTCAGTGTATAGAGTGGGGTGGGGTGTTGCACCAGGCTCCAAGGAAAATGTTCTTTATGTTGATATTTTTTGTTATGTTCTCTGTCCCCGAAGGCAACTTTCAAGTATTTAACCTGTTAATGTAGTATTTTCGTCAGGCAGCTTAGCGACATATGATTGGCGTATGTGGAAAGACCAGGTACTGTCACACATCTATATTTCATAGCATTCTTAGGTTACTAGGAAATCTGCAACTCTTCTGTGTTAGTTGGACAGAGATCAGTTAGTGCGTGCCATACTGGTGGAACAGCAGACAGTTGTGCAATCAAGACACACGATTGTTCTCCCGCACCCGTAACGTCTACGATGTTTGGAATCATTTCTTCGAAAAACACAGCAAAGGATTAGTTCATTGATTAATTGATCTTGTAATCGTGGAAGTTCGGGTGGAACTGTCTGCACGGTGAATGTAGCGTTTGAAATGTGATTTTGCACCTGCGCTGTTCAGTGCTGCGACGTAGTAGGCCATTTTCGCAATTCTCAATTGTGCTTTACGTTGTCTGTTTGCGACAGATTAATCCGCCTGCCGATTTCTAGTCCGGTTTAGCGTTATTATCTTTCAAGAGCTCATTAATTAGTTTTAAATTTCCAGAATGCATCGTAATCCCTTTACCGCTTGTAAGCTTTCTTCCATTTTCGGGTTCGAGACACAATTTGGTGGCAATAATGAGCCATCCCTCTCTGATGTTCTCAACAGGTGACGGGGTAGGCAATCTTGCTGTTGACCCTGACAAGGGCAAACTGTATGTGCCAACCTATGTTAGAAAAACGATTGACGTGACCAGTTTGGACGGCAGCGAGACAAGGAGACTCATCAACTGCACAGGCAACCCACGTGGATTGGCTGTGGATCTCAATAACAGGTAATATGTTCAAACATTGTTACAGTTTGTTGCAACTATATAGTTTTGAGATGGGCAACTTTGTATACACTTTATAACTTTAATTCTAACATCGGACGTGTATTTTAAGGAACTTAGGAACTATCACTCAGAAACAACAATGTCAACCTGAATAATTTGCAGTGACGTATAATAAACCTTCTCCATCTCCCGATGATTGTTTTGATAATATATATATATATAATAATAAAAATAATAATTTATAGACTGCTGTTTTATACGACCCACGACCCACCTGGTGTCTACAAGGCCAATCTGGACGGAACTGGACACACACGGATTGTGTCAACAGGTGTGGTTAATCTCAATGACGTAGACATTGACCACTGCACAAACAGGATATGTTGGACTGATTGGGGTAGGTGCACTGAACAAAAGATAAGTAAGTTCGTATATTAAATATTAATCCGCGAAGACTATTCGTAGACAAATATACACCACTGACTATGGCCAGGTACTCATTTATACAGCTTCGATAATTGAAAAAAACGTAGAGTGAATGAACTTTCCCAAGGTTCGACACCGCAGCACAGAATTCTAACCCGGGTTCTCTCGGTCGAGAGTCCGACGCTCTATCCACAGCGCCACTGCGCTCCACTCTCTATGTAATACCTGAACAAAATTTCGTACCCAGGCAGTAATGGAGCGCTCAATGTGTCATCAGCTTCTGCATCTCGCAAAGTGTCTCTCATAGCGGTTTAGCATACGTTGATATCCTGGAATGCTTTATTATATCTGCTCAGCTGACACATGAGATCATCAACTGTTTGTGTTACAGTCTCGCGCCACGTAGAATGTTCCAACTACACGGGCGGTGACAGACGAGTCTACAAAACAACTGTTTGTTTTGTAGTCTCGCGCCACGTAGAATGTTACAACTACACGGGCGGTGACAGACGAGTCTACAAAACAACTGTTTGTGTTACAGTCTCGCGCCACGTAGAATGTTCCAACTACACGGGCGGTGACAGACGAGTCTACAAAACAACTGTTTTGTGTTGCAGTCTCGCGCCACGTAGAATGTTCCAACTACACGGGCGGTGACAGACGAGTCTACAAAACAACTGGTATTCCGTATGGAATAGCAATTCAAGATCGTGTGGCTTACTACACAGCACTCTCCATACCCCATCCACCCAGGTAATGAACTTTCGAGCAGTACTTGCCTATATTTCTAGAAACGTTGCGTTGAATGCTGTCCGCTATGCATATGCGTTCAATTAGTTCGAGATTTACTCCTGTTCTGGAAATTCTGATATGTGTTGCATTATCATAGATTGTTGATGTTACCTGTTTAAAGGAAACATCAACTAATAACTTCACAACATATAGAGATGCTACAAGTTCTATAAAATAACAATAATGGATATGTTCATCACGTGACCAGTGACCTCGCAAATGGTCCGTCAAGCCATCAAAAATGGATGCTGTTCAAGTCCTAATTGCGCTGATTTACAAAAAAATTATACAAGTCTTGCACCTTGTTCAAAACTGCTATTGTTTGGCTTGGTATGGTTAACATATCACCAAACAAATTATACATTTCTTGAACATTCAACCTAATTCCAAATCAATAATGGTCAGACAGCTCGTCTACACGACGATATGCTTGGTAAGCATTATTTCGTTTTAGTTACAATGGTTTTTATATATTGCCACGCCAGCGGTACTGGGGCACGCAGTATTACTAACATTTTGTGACAAAATGGTGCAACTGACGCACTGATAAGCCGAACATCACTTAATTGCAACATACAGTGACGCATCTATTGATGTAGTGCTACTGCATTCATTTGTGCATCTGTTTGTGTATTATTGGATGACTGATTTTAATCTACTTCATGTTGATAATATTAAATGACTACGTGTATACACTATGAGACAATACACCGACTATACATGATAAATGCAGCTTTCTAAATATAAAACGTTATTGTTCTTACCCTATTAGTTTGACGTTCAGTTTAAGCAGAATATCAAGAAATGTATGTTTTAAGGCTCTTGAAAAACAGTCTGTTTAATACGTCTCTCATAAGGGAAAATTCACGGAAAAATCACTGGTACGCAATGTGTCTTTTAACAAACATGTACAGCTTTAGTTCAATAAAGCAGCTATTGTATTATTTATGCCAGCATGTTTGTTGTTGCAGTGTTGCTTCAGTCGACCTGAAAGGGGGAAATATCACTATTCTCGACACGGGCATTTACAACACAGTTGGTTTGTGGGGCATTGCAATATTGCACGGTACGTTGCGTGTTTATGCAAATACTTCAATATTGTTGCGTGTGTGGGTATTGTGTGTAGTGTATCAAATATATATTGGTTATTTCTCTATTTCCGCTAACGTTTCTCTGCTTTCACCTCGTTGTACGCTGCACGGGTTCTACTGGCTTTGTTTTCAGGCGTACTATCTGGTATTGTATTCCACGTATAACAGGTTAATAGTTCAAACATTATAAGTCAATGCAGGAGACAGACTACTGCCAACATCAGCGGACGACAACCGACCTATCCCGAGTGACACGTCGCTTCAGGAGACAGACCACTGTCAACACCAAGGAACGGCATCCGACCTCTCCCGGATGAAACGTCGCTGCAGGAGACAGGCCACACTAAGACACTACACACAACCACTACTGGGATCACATTTTTTTAGTTTCCGAATAAGCCATGACAAGACGGGTGTGTCATTCAAAGGAACGCGTCAAGTTGGTGCTCTATAACATAATAAAACAACATTATGTGTGATATTGTCACTGAGACAAGGTTGTTCCACACTCAGTGGTTTCATATTCGTATAATGCGTTACTGTGTTTGATATTCTAAATGTTTTTGATCACATTAACACTTTTTTTTTTGTATTAAGCGTCAATATTTGCCATGTGGTAGTTACACACTTTTAAATGTCAATAATTTGTTTAAGCTTACACTAAAATTGAGTTTCCTACATTTGTATTAATTTCATTAAAAAAATATCATAATAATAGTGCCTAAGAATATACACCTTGAAATAGAACACTGACGCTGTTATTTAATTGGATTATCTCTCAGTGCAACTATTATATGTAACTGTTTGTTAACTTGGCAGAACCAAGACAAGCTCTTCTGAAGGTCACATACAGAGAGGCTAAGTAGAAGTATGTATGCATAGTGACTGGTTAAGTTTGTATTGTATTTCAGTATGTATGCATAGTGACTGGTAAAGTTTGTATTGTATTTCAGTATGTATGCATAGTGACTGGTTAAGTTTGTATTGTATTTCAGTATGTATGCATAGTGACTGGTTAAGTTTGTATTGTATTTCAGTAACGTGGACACGAATGCAAATATCCACTTGATTAACTCACATAGTTATTGTTTTGCAACCGAATTTGAAATAAACTACATCTGATCATCAGATGGTCAACATAAGCCTATTTGAAGTAGATCATAATATCTTTAAACGGTGGATTGACATTTGTTGTTATTTTCTCGATTTGATGGGTAGTATTGCTTCAATGAAACTATCTTTATAAATGCTGTCTAACTCACCAGTTTGTCTCTGTTTTGAATGAGTGCACATGTATATGAGAATTTACTGTTATGTTATTTTCCTGTAGATCCACCGAGAGCGCGGATGCTGGAGATCGCAGACGGGAATGGCAAGTAGAATATCCTAGATCCACGGATCACTTGGATCCCAGTTGAAATAGAGCAGCTGAAGAAAAAACTAATTTTGATACACGTAAGCACGTAAACGTATAAAATCATGTTATTAGAGTAAGTCTGACATATTCAGTTATATTAACATAGTAAGTCAAGTTGACATAATAATTCATGTTGACTGAATAAGTCATGTTAACTCAGTAAGTCATGCCGACACAGTGTGTCTTGTTAAGGCAGTAATTAATGTTTACTCAGTAAGTCATGCCGACACAGTGTGTCTTGTTAAGGCAGTAATTATTGTTTACTCAGTAAGTCATGCCGACACAGTGTGTCTTGTTAAGGCAGTAATTATTGTTTACTCAGTAAGTCATGCCGACACAGTGTGTCTTGTTAAGGCAGTAATTAATGTTAACTCAGTAAGTCATGCCGATACAGTGTGTCTTGTTAAGGCAGTAATTAATGTTAACTCAGTAAGTCATGCCGACACAGTGTGTCTTGCTTAGGCAGTAATTAATGTTAACTCAGTAAGTCATGCCGATACAGTGTGTCTTGTTAAGGCAGTAATTAATGTTTACTCAGTAAGTCATGCCGACACAGTGTGTCTTGTTAAGGCAGTAATTAATGTTTACTCAGTAAGTCATGCCGACACAGTGTGTCTTGTTAAGGCAGTAATTATTGTTTACTCAGTAAGTCATGCCGACACAGTGTGTCTTGTTAAGGCAGTAATTATTGTTTACTCAGTAAGTCATGCCGACACAGTGTGTCTTGTTAAGGCAGTAATTAATGTTAACTCACTAAGTCATGCCGACACAGTGTGTCCTGTTAAGGCAGTAATTAATGTTAACTCACTAAGTCATGCCGACACAGTGTGTCTTGTTAAGGCAGTAATTAATGTTAACTCAGTAAGTCATGCCGACACAGTGTGTCTTGTTAAGGCAGTAATTAATGTTAACTCACTAAGTCATGCCGACACAGTGTGTCTTGTTAAGGCAGTAATTAATGTTAACTCACTAAGTCATGCCGACACAGTGTGTCTTGTTAAGGCAGTAATTAATGTTAACTCAGTAAGTCATGCCGACACAGTGTGTCTTGTTAAGGCAGTAATTAATGTTAACTCAGTAAGTCATGCCGACACAGTGTGTCTTGCTTAGGCAGTAATTAATGTTAACTCACTAAGTCATGCCGATACAGTGTGTCTTGTTAAGGCAGTAATTAATGTTTACTCAGTAAGTCATGCCGACACAGTGTGTCTTGCTTAGGCAGTAATTAATGTTAACTCACTAAGTCATGCCGATACAGTGTGTCTTGTTAAGGCAGTAATTAATGTTAACTCAGTAAGTCATGCCGACACAGTGTGTCTTGCTTAGGCAGTAATTAATGTTAACTCAGTAAGTCATGCCGATACAGTGTGTCTTGTTAAGGCAGTAATTAATGTTTACTCAGTAAGTCATGCCGACACAGTGTGTCTTGCTTAGGCAGTAATTAATGTTAACTCACTAAGTCATGCCGATACAGTGTGTCTTGTTAAGGCAGTAATTAATGTTAACTCAGTAAGTCATGCCGACACAGTGTGTCTTGCTTAAGCAGTAATTAATGTTAACTCAGTAAGTCATGCCGATACAGTGTGTCTTGTTAAGGCAGTAATTAATGTTTACTCAGTAAGTCATGCCGACACAGTGTGTCTTGTTAAGGCAGTAATTAATGTTTACTCAGTAAGTCATGCCGACACAGTGTGTCTTGTTAAGGCAGTAATTATTGTTTACTCAGTAAGTCATGCCGACACAGTGTGTCTTGTTAAGGCAGTAATTATTGTTTACTCAGTAAGTCATGCCGACACAGTGTGTCTTGTTAAGGCAGTAATTATTGTTTACTCAGTAAGTCATGCCGACACAGTGTGTCTTGTTAAGGCAGTAATTAATGTTAACTCACTAAGTCATGCCGACACAGTGTGTCCTGTTAAGGCAGTAATTAATGTTAACTCACTAAGTCATGCCGACACAGTGTGTCTTGTTAAGGCAGTAATTATTGTTTACTCAGTAAGTCATGCCGACACAGTGTGTCTTGTTAAGGCAGTAATTAATGTTAACTCACTAAGTCATGCCGACACAGTGTGTCCTGTTAAGGCAGTAATTAATGTTAACTCACTAAGTCATGCCGACACAGTGTGTCTTGTTAAGGCAGTAATTAATGTTAACTCAGTAAGTCATGCCGACACAGTGTGTCTTGTTAAGGCAGTAATTAATGTTAACTCAGTAAGTCATGCCGACACAGTGTGTCTTGTTAAGGCAGTAATTAATGTTAACTCAGTAAGTCATGCCGACACAGTGTGTCTTGCTTAGGCAGTAATTAATGTTAACTCGGTAAGTCAGTTTGATACAATCCGTGATTGGTAACTGATGATACAAGGCAGAATTTTAACTTTTTTTAGAAACTTTCACCAGAATGAAATTATATATGAGGAATACACATGCTGTCTTGATGGTTTATTTTCTGTAAATCAATACTTTTCCATGTTGATACTATATTTTTCATTAGTGATGCTGGTTAAGAAATACGTTAAATACGTTTCAAATATTATTATTATTAGGAAGAATTTATAAAGCGTCATGTCTCCGGCTGAAAAACCTGCTCAAAGGCGTTAAAAATAAGACATGTAGAACTTGGCAATGTGTTAAAATAGCCCACGAGTCATTCACTAGCTATGGGTGTTACCCTGTTTCAGATGAACGACTTACCCAAAACTCATATAACATATCTAGAAGAAAGCCAACGTCCGATGTAATTTATTTCGACGACTGACCGGCTCACAATGGGCAGCACACTAGGACGTTCTTCAACAATCAACACTGCACTTGCTGTTTCATAGACGGAGTACTGTTCGCCATGTGGTGCCGCAGTGGGCACACCCACCGGCCGGGAGCAACTCTTATCCACTGCTTCCGTGTCTGTGTGCATCCGATCGACACCTACCGTCATGCTGCCAGTTGTCGCTGCGATAACGCCTCCTGACATCCGTTAAGACGAATAGTTTTGCTAACATTGTAATGATAGTATTTCATTAGGGTGATAAAATACGGCGGCTAGATATCGCCATTTTTTAAATATTTATTCGGGTATCCATCTAATGTATTCACACATAATTCGTACAGCAATAGTTGCAGGGTTTGATTTACGACGATAGTGTCAGGATGGAAATATATCATGTTGATTTGACATTCTACATAAATCGGCATAACAATGAATGTCACATTTGCAATGATTGAGTGTCAGTAACTGCCAAGATGGAATATATACATGCATAAAATATTAATTAGTTTCCGCTTGAAATGATTCAGTCCTACTATCAATCAGACTACGAAGTGTTGGTCTACATTACACCAAGTCCTCAACGTTGCGTGGGGAAGCTACAACATGTAGCATGACATATATTCTTTCGTCAAGCGCTTTATTGTAAAAATGTGTCCTTTGAGGGATGAACACAACCAACTGTATTGTATGCTGATATTTCCGGTTGAAACAAATCGGTATTAAAACGTACTCCGCGTAATATCCAATAAATCCGCTTTGTACACTAGCAACCTGTGTGTCATGGCGTTTCTAGATATATGACCCGTAATTAAGTCGTTAATCTACTGGTATGTGCTAAATTATTAAGCGTCGATTTTAATACGCATTTATACTCTAGCCACATGCGTGTGGGTGCTCAGAGTGTTGAGTTAATCATAAAAATACACTTGTTATTGATGTGCGGGACGACCATGACAGACACGTGACAAATGGTCACATTTCCCGGAATTGATGTGGCTGCCACCATAACAGTGATGCGACAACGAACCTTCAGGGTGGCATACAGGACACTTCCGGTTAATGAAATGCGGCGACCGTGGCCGGCACATAAAGGTATAGAACACTTTTGGGATTTGACTGGCCGCCACTACAGTACTGTTACAACGAGATTTCCGGTGGAATCGTCATACATGTACGTCTTACCCACAATATATTTCCACAACAGATTCACAAGTCAGATCTGACTTCAAGAGTTTTGCGTTAGGGCGAACTTGTCAAACGTCTTAGTAGGAATGTGGGCTATAGTTTGTGAAGTGATTACCTACACAAACAAACAGTTCAATCTAACACCATCTCGACTTCTCTGGAAAGCATCCAGCCACGCTGCAATTAATGCGCGAACATAACATTATTTCTACACAAATACCCACCACTGTCTGTAGCCAGGTGCTCATTCATACAGTTGAATGAGCTGGAGCAACGTAGAGTGAACGAATTTGCCCAAGATTCGACACCGCAGCACAGGATTCGAGAAGACGGACCTCTATCCACTGCACCACTGAACTCCACTAGGGGACGCTTCTTCACCACCACTATGGGGGGGCGTTATTTCAACCACTATCCGCCTGGAGGCGCTATTCAGGATATGACGTTATTGCGCCTGCGCAATGAAATATTTCCTGCATCCGGGCCCCTAGCACATTTCTACCACCTTCATCACACACAACTCTACCTACACCCAATCCAAATAGCTAAGAATGTAAACCAAATTAAATAATTGTTATATCTCCCTGTAGTTGATGATAAAATAACAATCTGGCAGGAGACGAATAACTTAATTACGAGTCATATGTTACCTGCCACAGAGAACCGGGCGTAAGTCATACATGCCTGTTCTGTATGAAAGGCAAATATAGACATATAAGTCATGACCCATCAATTTTGTGATTTTGGCAGAAATGCATACCTTATAAACTAATAATTCTGCGGTTGGTTTCTTTTCCTCAACACATAATCCGAAAGTAACAAATACTGAATGTATTGTGGAAGTTTGTAAAGGTTGCCTCAATATCCCATTGGATCCTCCAGACCACGAATTACCATCGTGGACTATGAACACGCGAGTATAATAACAATCTTTTTGTTATAGATCCATGTCAAATGAATTAATGCCATTATACAAGACAGGCCCAGTCGGTGGCAGCACCTACCAACCTGTGGCTACAGCGGTTCTGCCACATGGTGATTATGCACTAACATAACATATAACCTGTCTCATGTTCCAAACATTGCCGCGGTGAGGCGGCTTGTGTGTCTCAGTGACCCGGAGAGCTAAGCTGCCTTTCTGAAAAGAAAGACAAAGATTGCTACCTGGAACGTCAGAACAATGTTTGGAGCAGGGAAAGCAGCACAGGTAGCAATATAGATGAAGAACTACAAAATATATATGATTGGATTATGTGAGACCGGATGGTTACAGTCTGGCCAAGTGATACTTACAACAGAAGTTATGGTGCTGTACTCGGGACATGACAACGAGGATGCCTCGCACACTGAGGGTGTAGCCTTAATGTTGTCTAGGGAGGCTCAAAGTGCACTCATTAGCGATCAATTCAAAACGACTTCTACAACAGACTGCACAATGTACTTGTAGAACAAGGGCCGAAGGACAATACCATTCTCATGGACGACTTCAAAGCAAAGATAGGAAATAACAACACAGGCTATGAGCAAGTCGTGGGCAAGCATGGATTAGGACAGATGAATGAAATCGGAGAAAGGTTCGCAGACCTATGTGCCATGAACAGCCTGGTGATAGGAGGAAGTGTCTTCCCATATACAGACATTCACAGGGCAACCTGGAGATCACCTAACCATATTACTGAAAACCAAATAGATCACGTGTGTGCTGGACAGACGTTCAGACGGTCGCTGCAGGATGTGAGAGTGCAGAGAGGGGCTGATGCTGTTTCTGATCACCACCTGGTGGTGGCAACACTCAAGCTTCATCTTAAAAGGCACACAGCACAGGACAGCAGAACAAGAACACGTTACAACATAGATCTACTGAAGGACAAGGGAACGACAGAAAAGTACCGGATCAGCCTCTCGAACAGATACCAGGTGCTGCAAGATCTATGCGATAGCAACATTGAACTAGAAGCGAATGGGCCTTCATGTATATGGGCTAACTTAACTTTATCCCCCTTGACGAGTTGTCTATTGGCATCACCTAACGACCACGGTACCGCTGATAGCTCATAGCTAAAAACATCATCCAGGTTGACTTGGTGAGTTTTGGCTGCTACAAGCAAACGGCCAAACTAATCACGGTCTGCTTTTGCAGCAACTGACTTCCTTTTTCTGACACCCATTTGAACCACTTTCCTTGATGAAGTAAATGTTTGCTGTTGTTCCTTGGCAACCTTTCATGGATGCTAACGATTGAAGTCTTGATTCGCTTGTCCACAAACCCCTCCAGTAATTGTCTTACACGATCTTGAGCCGTAAACGAATGTCGGCGAAGGACAAAAGTAGAATATTTTAAATAGTCCGCTCTGAAAATATTTGGCATCAACTAGGTGGTTCTGGGTTACGTCGTTCTTAAGATACGGGAATAATGAGATTTGGCCGGCTCCATCTTAAAAAATGGCGGACATGTGAATGTCGGCGAAGGTCAAAAGTACTATATATATTGGAAATCGCCTTAACTGAAAACTCTATTTGGACGTTAACCATGCGGCTCTAGATTACGTCGTTCTTAAGATAAGGGAATGATAGGTTTTAACGGGCGCCATCCTTAAAAATGGCGGACATATAAATGTCAGCGAAGGTTAAATATAATTTGTTTTAAACCGCTGTTCACAAGCCTTTACAACAACATAAAAATATCTGCTCTATGTGATGTAACTGCTAAGATATCGTGATATTTGTATTGACGACCGCCATCTTTAAAAATGGCAGATGCGTATGCCCCAGATGTTCAAATAAAAAAAAAATCCGTGACCCCTAAAACCTACAAATTGATACCAGAAATATGGGTTTAATGGTTTTAGGTGACGCAGTTATTATTTTATGAGGACATTGAATTTGGTGACCATTTTTCAAGTTGGTCAAGCCAAGAAACACATTTTCACTAGTGACATCCACCTGAACAGGGAGCCTTAGATCATAGACAACAGCAGGTCAAACCTTTGCTGTAGGGGGTGCCCTACGAAAGTCACTTTCTAAGCTCCTTTTTCCAGTTGGCCACCAGACTATTATAATTGGTGTGGTGGGTATTTGCTCTCTTTTAGCGGTTGGTGCCGTCGCGCCGGGCGAAGTCAATTACTAGTTTGATTCTGCTAACTTCCATACATTGCGTAGGACATCTGCATAATTTAGCTAATTTGTTACAGTTTGTTGCAACTATATAGTTTTGAGATGGGCAACTTTGTATACACTTTATAACTTTAATTCTAACATCGGACGTGTATTTTAAGGAACTTAGGAACTATCACTCAGAAACAACAATGTCAACCTGAATAATTTGCAGTGACGTATAATAAACCTTCTCCATCTCCCGATGATTGTTTTGATAATATATATATATATAATAATAAAAATAATAATTTATAGACTGCTGTTTTATACGACCCACGACCCACCTGGTGTCTACAAGGCCAATCTGGACGGAACTGGACACACACGGATTGTGTCAACAGGTGTGGTTAATCTCAATGACGTAGACATTGACCACTGCACAAACAGGATATGTTGGACTGATTGGGGTAGGTGCACTGAACAAAAGATAAGTAAGTTCGTATATTAAATATTAATCCGCGAAGACTATTCGTAGACAAATATACACCACTGACTATGGCCAGGTACTCATTTATACAGCTTCGATAATTGAAAAAAACGTAGAGTGAATGAACTTTCCCAAGGTTCGACACCGCAGCACAGAATTCTAACCCGGGTTCTCTCGGTCGAGAGTCCGACGCTCTATCCACAGCGCCACTGCGCTCCACTCTCTATGTAATACCTGAACAAAATTTCGTACCCAGGCAGTAATGGAGCGCTCAATGTGTCATCAGCTTCTGCATCTCGCAAAGTGTCTCTCATAGCGGTTTAGCATACGTTGATATCCTGGAATGCTTTATTATATCTGCTCAGCTGACACATGAGATCATCAACTGTTTGTGTTACAGTCTCGCGCCACGTAGAATGTTCCAACTACACGGGCGGTGACAGACGAGTCTACAAAACAACTGTTTGTTTTGTAGTCTCGCGCCACGTAGAATGTTACAACTACACGGGCGGTGACAGACGAGTCTACAAAACAACTGTTTGTTTTGTAGTCTCGCGCCACGTAGAATGTTACAACTACACGGGCGGTGACAGACGAGTCTACAAAACAACTGTTTGTGTTGCAGTCTCGCGCCACGTAGAATGTTCCAACTACACGGGCGGTGACAGACGAGTCTACAAAACAACTGGTATTCCGTATGGAATAGCAATTCAAGATCGTGTGGCTTACTACACAGCACTCTCCATACCCCATCCACCCAGGTAATGAACGTTCGAGCAGTACTTGCCTATATTTCTAGAAACGTTGCGTTGAATGCTGTCCGCTATGCATATGCGTTCAATTAGTTCGAGATTTACTCCTGTTCTGGAAATTTTGATATGTGTTGCATTATCATAGATTGTTGATGTTACCTGTTTAAAGGAAACATCAACTAATAACTTCACAACATATAGAGATGCTACAAGTTCTATACAATAACAATAATGGATATGTTCATCACGTGACCAGTGACCTCGCAAATGGTCCGTCAAGCCATCACAAATGGATGCTGTTCAAGTCCTAATTGCGCTGATTAAAAAAAAAAATTATACAAGTCTTGCACCTTGTTCAAAACTGCTATTGTTTGGCTTGGTATGGTTAACATATCACCAAACAAATTATACATTTCTTGAACATTCAACCTAATTCCAAATCAATAATGGTCAGACAGCTCGTCTACACGACGATATGCTTGGTAAGCATTATTTCGTTTTAGTTACAATGGTTTTTATATAATGCCACGCCAGCGGTACTGGGGCACGCAGTATTACTAACATTTTGTGACAAAATGGTGCAACTGACGCACTGATAAGCCCAACATCACTTAATTGCAACATACAGTGACGCATCTACTGATGTAGTGCTACTGCATTCATTTGTGCATCTGTTTGTGTATTATTGGATGACTGATTTTAATCTACTTCATGTTGATAATATTAAATGACTACGTGTATACACTATGAGACAATACACCGACTATACATGATAAATGCAGCTTTCTAAATATAAAACGTTATTGTTCTTACCCTATTAGTTTGACGTTCAGTTTAAGCAGAATATCAAGAAATGTATGTTTTAAGGCTCGTGAAAAACAGTCTGTTTAATACGTCTCTCATAAGGGAAAATTCACGGAAAAATCACTGGTACGCAATGTGTCTTTTAACAAACATGTACAGCTTTAGTTCAATAAAGCAGCTATTGTATTATTTATGCCAGCATGTTTGTTGTTGCAGTGTTGCTTCAGTCGACCTGAAAGGGGGAAATATCACTATTCTCGACACGGGCATTTACAACACAGTTGGTTTGTGGGGCATTGCAATATTGCACGGTACGTTGCGTGTTTATGCAAATACTTCAATATTGTTGCGTGTGTGGGTATTGTGTGTAGTGTATCAAATATATATTGGTTATTTCTCTATTTCCGCTAACGTTTCTCTGCTTTCACCTCGTTGTACGCTGCACGGGTTCTACTGGCTTTGTTTTCAGGCATACTATCTGGTATTGTATTCCACGTATAACAGGTTAATAGTTCAAACATTATAAGTCAATGCAGGAGACAGACTACTGCCAACATCAGCGGACGACAACCGACCTATCCCGAGTGACACGTCGCTTCAGGAGACAGACCACTGTCAACACCAAGGAACGGCATCCGACCTCTCCCGGATGAAACGTCGCTGCAGGAGACAGGCCACACTAAAACACTACACACAACCACTACTGGGATCACATTTTTTTAGTTTCCGAATAAGCCATGACAAGACGGGTGTGTCATTCAAAGGAACGCGTCAAGTTGGTGCTCTATAACATAATAAAACAACATTATGTGTGATATTGTCACTGAGACAAGGTTGTTCCACACTCAGTGGTTTCATATTCGTATAATGCGTTACTGTGTTAGATATTCTAAATGTTTTTGATCACATTAACACATTTTTTTTGGTATTAAGCGTCAATATTTGCCATGTGGTAGTTACACACTTTTAAATGTCAATAATTTGTTTAAGCTTACACTAAAATTGAGTTTCCTACATTTGTATTAATTTCATTAAAAAAATATCATAATAATAGTGCCTAAGAATATACACCTTGAAATAGAACACTGACGCTGTTATTTAATTGGATTATCTCTCAGTGCAACTATTATATGTAACTGTTTGTTAACTTGGCAGAACCAAGACAAGCTCTTCTGAAGGTCACATACAGAGAGGCTAAGTAGAAGTATGTATGCATAGTGACTGGTTAAGTTTGTATTGTATTTCAGTATGTATGCATAGTGACTGGTAAAGTTTGTATTGTATTTCAGTATGTATGCATAGTGACTGGTTAAGTTTGTATTGTATTTCAGTATGTATGCATAGTGACTGGTTAAGTTTGTATTGTATTTCAGTATGTATGCATAGTGACTGGTTAAGTTTGTATTGTATTTCAGTAACGTGGACACGAATGCAAATATCCACTTGATTAACTCACATAGTTATTGTTTTGCAACCGAATTTGAAATAAACTACATCTGATCATCAGATGATCAACATAAGCCTATTTGAAGTAGATCATAATATCTTTAAACGGTGGATTGACATTTGTTGTTATTTTCTCGATTTGATGGGTAGTATTGCTTCAATGAAACTATCTTTATAAATGCTGTCTAACTCACCAGTTTGTCTCTGTTTTGAATGAGTGCACATGTATATGAGAAGTTACTGTTATGTTATTTTCCTGTAGATCCACCGAGAGCGCGGATGCTGGAGATCGCAGACGGGAATGGCAAGTAGAATATCCTAGATCCACGGATCACTTGGATCCCAGTTGAAATAGAGCAGCTGAAGAAAAAACTAATTTTGATACACGTAAGCACGTAAACGTATAAAATCATGTTATTAGAGTAAGTCTGACATATTCAGTTATATTAACATAGTAAGTCAAGTTGACAGAATAATTCATGTTGACTGAATAAGTCATGTTAACTCAGTAAGTCATGCCGACACAGTGTGTCTTGTTAAGGCAGTAATTAATGTTTACTCAGTAAGTCATGCCGACACAGTATGTCTTGTTAAGGCAGTAATTAATGTTTATTCAGTAAGTCATGCCGACCCAGTGGGTCTTGTTAAGGCAGTAATTAATGTTAACTCACTAAGTCATGCCAACTCAGTGTGTCCTGTTAAGGCAGTAATTATTGTTTACTCAGTAAGTCATGCCGACACAGTGTGTCTTGTTAAGGCAGTAATTAATGTTAACTCAGTAAGTCATGCCGACACAGTGTGTCTTGTTAAGGCAGTAATTAATGTTAACTCAGTAAGTCATGCCGACACAGTGTGTCTTGTTAAGGCAGTAATTAATGTTAACTCAGTAAGTCATGCCGACACAGTGTGTCTTGCTTAGGCAGTAATTATTGTTTACTCAGTAAGTCATGCCGACACAGTGTGTCTTGTTAAGGCAGTAATTAATGTTAACTCAGTAAGTCATGCCGACACAGTGTGTCTTGTTAAGGCAGTAATTAATGTTAACTCACTAAGTCATGCCAACTCAGTGTGTCCTGTTAAGGCAGTAATTATTGTTTACTCAGTAAGTCATGCCGACACAGTGTGTCTTGTTAAGGCAGTAATTAATGTTAACTCAGTAAGTCATGCCGACACAGTGTGTCTTGTTAAGGCAGTAATTAATGTTAACTCAGTAAGTCATGCCGACACAGTGTGTCTTGTTAAGGCAGTAATTAATGTTTACTCAGTAAGTCATGCCGACACAGTATGTCTTGTTAAGGCAGTAATTAATGTTTATTCAGTAAGTCATGCCGACCCAGTGGGTCTTGTTAAGGCAGTAATTAATGTTAACTCACTAAGTCATGCCAACTCAGTGTGTCCTGTTAAGGCAGTAATTATTGTTTACTCAGTAAGTCATGCCGACACAGTGTGTCTTGTTAAGGCAGTAATTAATGTTAACTCAGTAAGTCATGCCGACACAGTGTGTCTTGTTAAGGCAGTAATTAATGTTAACTCAGTAAGTCATGCCGACACAGTGTGTCTTGTTAAGGCAGTAATTAATGTTAACTCAGTAAGTCATGCCGACACAGTGTGTCTTGCTTAGGCAGTAATTATTGTTTACTCAGTAAGTCATGCCGACACAGTGTGTCTTGTTAAGGCAGTAATTAATGTTAACTCAGTAAGTCATGCCGACACAGTGTGTCTTGTTAAGGCAGTAATTAATGTTAACTCAGTAAGTCATGCCGACACAGTGTGTCTTGTTAAGGCAGTAATTAATGTTAACTCAGTAAGTCATGCCGACACAGTGTGTCTTGTTAAGGCAGTAATTAATGTTAACTCAGTAAGTCATGCCGACACAGTGTGTCTTGTTAAGGCAGTAATTAATGTTAACTCAGTAAGTCATGCCGACACAGTGTGTCTTGCTTAGGCAGTAATTATTGTTTACTCAGTAAGTCATGCCGACACAGTGTGTCTTGTTAAGGCAGTAATTAATGTTAACTCAGTAAGTCATGCCGACACAGTGTGTCTTGTTAAGGCAGTAATTAATGTTAACTCAGTAAGTCATGCCGACACAGTGTGTCTTGTTAAGGCAGTAATTAATGTTAACTCAGTAAGTCATGCCGACACAGTGTGTCTTGTTAAGGCAGTAATTAATGTTAACTCAGTAAGTCATGCCGACACAGTGTGTCTTGCTTAGGCAGTAATTAATGTTAACTCGGTAAGTCAGTTTGATACAATCCGTGATTGGTAACTGATGATACAAGGCAGAATTTTAACTTTTTTTTGAAACTTTCACCAGAATGAAATTATATATGAGGAATACACATGCTGTCTTGATGGTTTATTTTCTGTAAATCAATACTTTTCCATGTTGATACTATATTTTTCATTAGTGATGCTGGTTAAGAAATACGTTAAATACGTTTCAAATATTATTATTATTAGGAAGAATTTATAAAGCGTCATGTCTCCGGCTGAAAAACCTGCTCAAAGGCGTTAAAAATAAGACATGTAGAACTTGGCAATGTGTTAAAATAGCCCACGAGTCATTCACTAGCTATGGGTGTTACCCTGTTTCAGATGAACGACTTACACAAAACTCATATAACATATCTAGAAGAAAGCCAACGTCCGATGTAATTTATTTCGACGACTGACCGGCTCACGATGGGCAGCACACTAGGACGTTCTTCAACAATCAACACTGCACTTGCTGTTTCATAGACGGAGTACTGTTCGCCATGTGGTGCCGCAGTGGGCACACCCACCGGCCGGGAGCAACTCTTATCCACTGCTTCCGTGTATGTGTGCATCCGATCGACACCTACCGTCATGCTGCCAGTTGTCGCTGCGATAACGCCTCCTGACATCCGTTAAGACGAATAGTTTTGCTAACATTGTAATGATAGTATTTCATTAGGGTGATAAAATACGGCGGCTAGATATCGCCATTTTTAAAAATATTTATTCGGGTATCCATCTAATGTATTCACACATAATTCGTACAGCAATAGTTGCAGGGTTTGATTTACGACGATAGTGTCAGGATGGAAATATATCATGTTGATTTGACATTCTACATAAATCGGCATAACAATGAATGTCACATTTGCAATGATTGAGTGTCAGTAACTGCCAAGATGGAATATATACATGCATAAAATATTAATTAGTTTCCGCTTGAAGTGATTCAGTCCTACTATCAATCAGACTACGAAGTGTTGGTCTACATTACACCAAGTCCTCAACGTTGCGTGGGGAAGCTACAACATGTAGCATCACATATATTCTTTCGTCAAGCGCTTCATTGTAAAAATTTGTCCTTTGAGGGATGAACACAACCAACTGTATTGTATGCTGATATTTCCGGTTGAAACAAATCGGTATTAAAACGTACTCCACGTAATATCCAATACATCCGCTTTGTACACTAGCAAACTGTGTGTCATGGCGTTTCTAGATATATGACCCGTAATTAAGTCGTTATTCTACTGGTATGTGCTAAATTATTAAGCGTCGATTTTAATACGCATTTATACTCTAGCCACATGCGTGTGGGTGCTCAGAGTGTTGAGTTAATCATAAAAATACACTAGTTATTGATGTGCGGGACGACCATGACAGACACGTGACAAATGGTCACATTTCCCGGAATTTATGTGGCTGCCACCATAACAGTGATGCGACAACGAACCTTCAGGTTGGCATACAAGACACTTCCGGTTAATGAAATGCGGCGACCGTGGCCGGCACATAAAGATATAGAACACTTTTGGGATTTGACTGGCCGCCACTACAATACTGTTACAACGAGATTTCTGGTGGAATCGTCATACATGTACGTCTTACCCACAATATATTTCCACAACAGATTCACAAGTCAGATCTGACTTCAAGAGTTTTGCGTTAGGGCGAACTTGTCAAACGTCTTAGTTGGAATGTGGGCTATAGTTTGTGAAGTTATTACCTACACAAACAAACAGTTCAATCTAACACCATCTCGACTTCTCTGGAAAGCATCCAGCCACGCTGCAATTAATGCGCGAACATAACATTATTTCTACACAAATACTCACCACTGTCTGTAGCCAGGTGCTCATTCATACAGTTGAATGAGCTGGAGCAACGTAGAGTGAACGAATTTGCCCAAGATTCGACACCGCAGCACAGGATTCGAGAAGACGGACCTCTATCCACTGCACCACTGAACTCCACTAGGGGACGCTTCTTCACCACCACTATGGGGGGCGTTATTTCAACCACTATCAGCCTGGAGGCGCTATTCAGGATATGACGTTATTGCGCCTGCGCAATGAAATATTTCCTGCATCCGGGCCCCTAGCACATTTCTACCACCTTCATCACACACAACTCTACCTACACCCAATCCAAATAGCTAAGAATGTAAACCAAATTAAATAATTGTTATATCTCCCTGTAGTTGATGATAAAATAACAATCTGGCAGGAGACGAATAACTTAATTACGAGTCATATGTTACCTGCCACAGAGAACCGGGCGTAAGTCATACATGCCTGTTCTGTATGAAAGGCAAATATAGACATATAAGTCATGACCCATCAATTTTGTGATTTTGGCAGAAATGCATACCTTATAAACTAATAATTCTGCGGTTGGTTTCTTTTCCTCAACACATAATCCGAAAGTAACAAATACTGAATGTATTGTGGAAGTTTGTAAAGGTTGCCTCAATATCCCATTGGATCCTCCAGACCACGAATTACCATCGTGGACTATGAACACGCGAGTATAATAAAAATCTTTTTGTTATAGATCCATGTCAAATGAATTAATGCCATTATACAAGACAGGCCCAGTCGGTGGCAGCACCTACCAACATGTGGTTACAGCGGTTCTGCCACCTGGCGATTATGCACTAACATAACATATAACCTGTCTCATGTTCCAAACATTGCCGCGGTGAGGCGGCTTGTGTGTCTCAGTGACCCGGAGAGCTAAGCTGCCCTTCTGAAAAGAAAGACAAAGATTGCTACCTGGAACGTCAGAACAATGTTTGAAGCAGGGAAAGCAGCACAGGTAGCAATATAGATGACGAACTACAAAATATATATGATTGGACTATGTGAGACCGGATGGTTACAGTCTGGCCAAGTGATACTTACAACAGAAGTTATGGTGCTGTACTCGGGACATGACAACGAGGATGCCTCGCACACTGAGGGTGTAGCCTTAATGCTGTCTATGGAGGCTCAAAGTGCACTCATTAGCTTGGACGCGATCAATTCAAGACGACTTCTACAACAGACTGCACAATGTACTTGTAGAACAAAGGCCGAAGGACAATACCATTCTCATGGACGACTTCAACGCAAAGATAGGAAATAACAACACAGGCTATGAGCAAGTCATGGGCAAGCATGGATTAGGACAGATGAATGAAATCGGAGAAAGGTTCGCAGACCTGTGTGCCATAAACAACCTGGTCATAGGAGGAAGTGTCTCCCCACATAAAGGCATTCACAAGGCAACCTGGAGATCACCTAACCATATTACTGAAAACCAAACAGATCACATGTGTGCTGGACAGACGTTCAGACGGTCGCTGCAGGATGTGAGAGTGCAGAGAGGGGCTGATGCTGTTTCTGATCACCACCTGGTGGTGGCAACACTGAAGCTTCATCTTAAGAGGCACACAGCACAGGGCAGCAGCACAAGAACACGTTACAACTTACATCTACTGAAGGACAAGGGAACGACAGAAAAGTACCGGATCAGCCTCTCGAACAGATACCAGGTGCTGCAAGATCTATGCGATAGCAACATTGAACTAGAAGCGAATGAGCCTTCATGTATATGGGATAACTTAGCTTTATCCCCCTTGACGAGTTGTCCATTGGCATCACCTAACGACCACGGTACCGCTGATAGCTCATAGCTAAAAACATCATCCAGGTTGACTTGACGAGTTTTGGCTGCTACAAGCAAACGGCCAAACTAATCACGGTCTGCTTTTGCAGCAACTGACTTCCTTTTTCTGACACCCATTTGAACCACTTTCCTTGATGAAGCAAATGTTTGCTGTTGTTCCTTGGCAACCTTTCATGGATGCTAACGATTGAAGTCTTGATTCGCTTGTCCATAAACTCCTCCAGTAATTGTCTTCCACGATCTTGAGCCGTAAGCGAATGTCGGCGAAGGACAAAAGTAGAATATTTTAAATAGTCCGCTCTGAAAATGTTTGGCATCAACTAGGTGGTTCTGGGTTACGGGAATAATGAGATTTGGCCGGCTCCATCTTTAAAAATGGCGGACATGTGAATGTCGGCGAAGGTCAAAAGTAATATATATATTTGAAATCGCCTTAACTGAAAACTCTATTTGGACGTTAACCACGCGGCGCTAGATTACGTCGTTCTTAAGATAAGGGAATGATAGGTTTTAAAGGGCCATCCTTAAAAATGGCGGACATATAAATGTCAGCGAAGGTTAAATATACATTTTTTAAAACCGCTGTTCACAAGCCTTTACAACAACATAAAAATATCTGCTCTATGTGATGTAACTGCTAAGATATCGTGATATTTGTATTGACGACCGCCATCTTTAAAAATGGCAGATGCGTATGCCCCAGATGTTAAAAAAAAAAAAAAAAATCCGTGACCCCTAAAACCTACAAATTGATACCAGAAATATGGGTTTAATGGTTTTAGGTGACGCAGTTATTATTATATGAGGACATTGAATTTGGTGACCATTTTTCAAGTTGGTCAAGCCAAGAAACACATTTTCACTAGTGACATCCACCTGAACAGGGAGCCTTAGGTCATAGACAACAGCAGGTCAAACCTTTGCTGTAGTGGGTGCCCTACGAAAGTCAATTTCTAAGCTCCTTTTTCCAGTTGGCCACCAGACTATTATAATTGGTATGGTGGGTATTTGCTCTCTTATAGCGGTTAGCGCCGTCGCGCCGGGCGAAGTCAATTAGTTTGATTCTGCTAACTTCCATACTTTGCGTAGGACATCTGCCAGGCCTAGTGTACGTAGTTATCACCCATGCCTTGCGAGGATGGGTGGAAGTACTATCTTATCACATGCAAAAAATATTGGTAGACCATAGTTTAGCTAAATGAAATGACACAAGGGAGTAAGTAACACTAAGTAACAACATAAACAATGTCACCCAAAATACAATGACACAAGGGAGTAAGTAACACTAAGAAACAACATAAACAATGTCACCCAAAATACAATGATAAAAGGGAGTAAGTAACACTAAGTAACAACATAAACAATGTCACCCAAAATACATGTCATATTAGTAATACGCATAGTCAAATAATCCACAGAATTGTGTATAATTAATGTGCCATAACATGCAAAATACGTGTTTTTTTCACATATCACCAAAACACCTCGTTGTCACTTGCACCCTTTACTATTTCACGGCAATATGGAGTATGACCATTGGTAGTCCAGGAAGAAGATGGGTTACGCCTGGGAAGAACTGGAGAAAAGTACCACAGACACACAACGGTACCAGTGAAAGATCATAGTTGATGGTAGGCTATGAATCCAGAAAGCAAACAGACCAAAGTTTAACGTAAGTTTAGACCTACTAGTGTGTCCCAGTTCTTTAGTATGTAATAGAAAGTACTTTTGATTTAGTCTCTAACACAAGATCGAGTGATATTTCACAGACCCAGATTAGGACAATTGATGGGCGTAACTATGTAAGGACCTAGGATATGGGTCATTCAATGTCAAATCAGTGGACTTTCAGAAACTCCCAAGCATTATATCTGTCATCTCTTATATATTTGTTACCCGATAATCCCAAAATACCCAGACAAAGAAACCTCAACTTTTAGCTTCAGTTACAAAATATGTGTGCTGCTACTAACAAGTAAATATGATATATTGGAATATAATTTTAATGTATAACATTTATTTACACAATATCAAATTGAAATATACAATGCCAGCTCTAAGTTTTTGTGAGGAATATAATATAACGGATACACCCGGGAACTATTGTAACATGATATCGTTCTGAGGTTAAACTACCTGAAGGTCTGTCATTTGGATTTCGACACCCAACTCCCGTATATGTCTTGAGAAAATTCTTTCCCGGCCATCTTCCCTCCCTCTGTCTTAATGGCTTACTATGTGGGATGTCGCTTACAGTGACATCCCACACAGGAATGACATTGACTTTTAACAATTGTACAGTTATGATATTATTATTATGGATATTCCTAGAGGATTTTATTCTACGTAGAACTATTGTTACGTCAGTGAATCTGATGTGAATGCAAGTATATGATGTGATTAGTAAACAACACCCAGTAGTCAAAGAAGTATATTAGATGTTTAACTTTATTAGTATTAATCTTATGTATATAATGTGATTAGTAAACAACACCCAGTAGTCAAAGAAGTATATTAGATGTTTAACTTTATTAGTATTAATCTTATGTATATAATGTGATTAGTAAACAACACCCAGTAGTCGCAAGAAGTATATTAGATGTTTAACTTTATTAGTATTAATCTTATGTATATAATGTGATTAGTAAACAACACCCAGTAGTCAAAGAAGTATATTAGATGTTCAACTTTATTAGTATTAATCTTATGTATATAATGTGATTAGTAAACAACACCCAGTAGTCAAAGAAATATATTAGATGTTTAACTTTATTAGTATTAATCTTGTGTATATAATGTGATTAGTAAACAACACCCAGTAGTCGCAAGAAGTATATTAGATGTTTAACTTTATTAGTATTAATCTTATGTATATAATGTGATTAGTAAACAACACCCAGTAGTCGCAAGAAGTATATTAGATGTTTAACTTTATTAGTATTAATCTTATGTATATAATGTGATTAGTAAACAACACCCAATAGTCAAAGAAGTATATTAGATGTTTAACTTTATTAGTATTAATCTTATGTATATAATGTGATTAGTAAACAACACCCAGTAGTCGCAAGAAGTATATTAGATGTTTAACTTTATTAGTATTAATCTTATGTATATAATGTGATTAGTAAACAACACCCAGTAGTCAAAGAAGTATATTAGATGTTTAACTTTATTAGTATTAATCTTATGTATATAATGTGATTAGTAAACAACACCCAGTAGTCAAAGAGGTATATTAGATGTTTAACTTTATTAGTATTAATCTTATGTATATAATGTGATTAGTAAACAACACCCAGTAGTCAAAGAAGTATATTAGATGTTTAACTTTATTAGTATTAATCTTATGTATATAATGTGATTAGTAAACAACACCCAGTAGTCAAAGAAGTATATTATATGTTTAACTTTATTAGTATTAATCTTGTGTATATAATGTGATTAGTAAACAACACCCAGTAGTCGCAAGAAGTATATTAGATGTTTAACTTTATTAGTATTAATCTTATGTATATAATGTGATTAGTAAACAACACCCAGTAGTCGCAAGAAGTATATTAGATGTTTAACTTTATTAGTATTAATCTTATGTATATGATGTGATTAGTAAACAACACCCAGTAGTCAAAGAAGTATATTAGATGTTTAACTTTATTAGTATTAATCTTATGTATATAATGTGATTAGTAAACAACACCCAGTAGTCAAAGAAGTATATTAGATGTTTAACTTTATTAGTATTAATCTTGTGTATATAATGTGATTAGTAAACAACACCCAGTAGTCGCAAGAAGTATATTAGATGTTTAACTTTATTAGTATTAATCTTATGTATATAATGTGATTAGTAAACAACACCCAGTAGTCGCAAGAAGTATATTAGATGTTTAACTTTATTAGTATTAATCTTATGTATATGATGTGATTAGTAAACAACACCCAGTAGTCAAAGAAGTATATTAGATGTTTAACTTTATTAGTATTAATCTTATGTATATAAAGTGATTAGTAAACAACACCCAGTAGTCGCAAGAAGTATATTAGATGTTTAACTTTATTAGTATTAATCTTATGTATATGATGTGATTAGTAAACAACACCCAGTAGTCAAAGAAGTATATTAGATGTTTAACTTTATTAGTATTAATCTTATGTATATAATGTGATTAGTAAACAACACCCAGTAGTCGCAAGAAGTATATTAGATGTTTAACTTTATTAGTATTAATCTTATGTATATGATGTGATTAGTAAACAACACCCAGTAGTCAAAGAAGTATATTAGATGTTTAACTTTATTAGTATTAATCTTATGTATATGATGTGATTAGTAAACAACACCCAGTAGTCAAAGAAGTATATTAGATGTTTAACTTTATTAGTATTAATCTTATGTATATAATGTGATTAGTAAACAACACCCAGTAGTCAAAGAAGTATATTAGATGTTTAACTTTATTAGTATTAATCTTATGTATATAATGTGATTAGTAAACAACACCCAGTAGTCAAAGAAGTATATTAGATGTTTAACTTTATTAGTATTAATCTTATGTATATAATGTGATTAGTAAACAACACCCAGTAGTCAAAGAAGTATATTAGATGTTTAACTTTATTAGTATTAATCTTATGTATATAATGTGATTAGTAAACAACACCCAGTAGTCGCAAGAAGTATATTAGATGTTTAACTTTATTAGTATTAATTTCGCTTTGTTTAGTTTATAATTCATTCTATGAGTGTATAATCGCAAATAACAGTTGCAGCTGGTGGTTTAGAATGTAATAGTTATTGTTGGATGTTATTATTACGTTAATACATATAACATACACTACATTGTGAATTGTATTTGTATAGCATTAGTGATTGTAATTCAAATGTTTCTCGACATCCATTTTTATGTAATAAACATTCTATCCCAGCTTGGTTTCCATTGTATCTCGCATAAGAAAGGTAAAATGTAGTCGAAATTTACAAACCAAACCAAACAGAATCTGAACATGGGGCTTTTAAAACTGCGTATGTGTGTTTGTATTACGACATCTGTATGTGTGCTACCTGTCTGTCATATATTTGTATGTCAGATTTGTTATATGACAGTCTTTCTGTCGTGCGTCTCTCTGTTGGTCGTAGGTCTGTCTGTCTGTCTGTTATATGGTATACCTGTTGTCCTACGTCGGTCCGTTAGTCGTAGGTCTACTATCTGTCTGTCGTGGGTGTGTCTCTTAGTCCTAGGTCTGCCTGTGTGTCGTATGGTCTGCCTGTCTGTCTCTGGGTCGTACATTTGTCTTTCAGTCGTATGATCTGTCACTTGGTCATGGTCTGTCTGTCTGTTGGTCTTAGTTAGGTTGTTGGTCCTAGGTCTGTCTGTCGTTCGTGTGGTCTGTGTGCCTGATGGTCGTAGGTCTGTATGTTGACCGTATGTATGTCTGTCAGTCGTAGGTCTCTATGTTGATCGTGGGTCTTTCTGTGTGTTGATCGTAGGTCTGTCTGTCTGTCCTAGGTGTAGCTGTCGGTCCTATATCTGTCTGTATGTCGGTAGTAAGTCTGCCTGTCGGTCCTAGGTCTGCCTGTATGTCGGTAGTAATTCTGTCTGTCGGTCCTAGGTCTGTCTGTATGTCGGCCGTAAGTCTTTCTGTCGGTCGTAGTTCTATCTGTCTGTTGGTCCCAGGTCTGTCGGTCGTAGGCCTGTCTGTTGATTAAATATTTTAATAGTTTATCCAATTATTTTACAAAAGCTACATACAAAGTTGCACAATGAGCTAGCTAGCTGGATACTATGGATACAAATTTATTTGAAATGAGATGAGCAATCAAATGAGGATGGCACCTTTAATCTTGATAAATTCCGTTCTGATGAGCTGTTTTGTGGAAATGCACCTGCACCCAGAACACATCCCAATGGCTACATTATTCCAATATTATACATATATGGTAATATGTGCCAATGCAGTGACAATTTATAACTTCGATATCAGTTATTGTTTGACAGATTTGTGCAATTGCCGCCAACGGTGGGGCAACTCTCATGGATACGGTTCTGCGTGTCATGGCACATGTTATGACAAATTACACCGCAAAACAGTGTAATTGGAAAGGCAAGAATAACGAGGTGGCCTTTTCAAAATTGAAATTATGGGAAGTGCTTTCTGGTACGTGTATTTTAATGTACAATTTGTTGACGTACTGTCAGTGTATTATTTTCTGTACCATTGGAATGATGGGAATCTGCTATTTATTAAACTATAATTACCCCAGGTTAGAACACTTTGATTCAAATATCTCGGTTTCTTGGTTATTAGTATTATACATATTTACCTCTCAAGAAATTTGGATTTTCAATCTGGATAGTTCAACCACATCCCATGATCTGCGTCAGCAGATTGAAATTACGGATGTGTCATATGACTAATGTCATGTGACACATCCGTAATTAACTAATGTCATGTGACACCGACAGGGAGGGCTGGTGAGAGTGTCTGGCTGAAGGCCGTAATTTAAGTATGCCGAAGAATGCGGGATGTGGTTGAACATTATCTCAATAAAAAACCCAAGTTTCTTGAGAGGTAAATATGTCAAAAATATGTGTAATTGTTTAACTGATATGTAATTGACATAGGCATGTGGGGTGTTTGACTCCAATGCCAGTGTATTGTTATACTCTAGAATTGATTAATGTTATGTTGTTGTGTATTTATAAAAGAACATTCAAGGAGAACTGTTGATATTGTGAGAAAACTGTACCAAGCCGTTTACTAGTGGCTAGAAGCATTATAACATTACCTCTGTAGCGATAATGTTTATTTTAAAGATCAAGGAAGCCATTAACATCTACGGGGGGAACTTTCACTGAACAGAGACATTGGCCAGGAGCTCCCGCCAGTCATGTGACACGACCGTAAATTCAGTCTGCTGGAGAAGGCCGCGAGATGCGGCCGAAGCTGTATTTTAAATAAAATGAATACGTCTGTCATAAATGTTACGTTGGTATTTTAAGGTTGGGGCAACATTGGTAAATGGTTGGGGCGCAGTTGGTTGATTGAAGGGGCAACGTTAAAAAAGGTTGGTTGATGGTTGGCACATGGTTGGGGTAACGTTGGTTGATAGTTGGGGCAACCTTGGATAATGGTTGGGGTAACGTTGGGACTATCTGTCGTTGACGTTGGCCCAGCGTAATGCTGCAAGGTTGTGGCAACATTTAACCAACGAGTAAAGTACTGTTGGGCCAACCAAAATTGCCAACGTTGTGCCAACGATGAACCAACGGTTGGCATGTGGTTGGGTGACGATCGCTGTGTAAACTGGGACACGGAGGTCTTTGTTTCAAGTGGCCCGAAAGTTGAGAACATTGTGACATAACCAGCGTCCGCGTCTGACCACAGGCATTTGATTTAGCTGTATACGCAGATATTTAATCAGGATCTGTGCTGACTGGTTTTCGTGAAGATTTGTTATTGCGCTTCCTTTTGATGATTAACCCTCAGGGAGGTCGACCTACACTTCTGACAGGGTGCTGTGTACGTGTGCCCTTGGCTAATCGTTTTTTTAACGAGGCACAGCCCTCCAGCTTGTTGTCATTCGGCCTGAGGGGTGTATTCCAGAAAGATATTCTAATATATGATGGCAATATATGTGGTTACGTGCATACGACAATCAAGGGTGGTAGAGGAGCTACCTGTTTGCACAGCTGTGACAGTCTCCCCATGTATAGTCAATATGATATATATATATATATATATATATATATATATAGCAAAGATTAAGAGCCCGATTTTTCATGACCAGTGACACCCGGGAATGACAGTATGTTCTCCTATGCTGGACGATATAAAAATTACATTAATTTCATAGTGTAATATTGTTCAGTACAGAAATAGTATACATAAGGCCTAGATGCATGGACGAAAAAGTGGTCCCGAGTGGTCGGGCTTTTAGTCTTTCCTCTTAGCAAAGGCTAAAAGCACAATTGTTAGTGACCAATGAAACACGGGAATGACAGTATGTTCTCATATGTAGGACGATATAACAATTACATTAATTTCATACAGTAACATTGTTCATTATATCTTATATATTTACAGGCCTACGATGCATGGACTAAAAAGTGGTCCGAATGCTCGGGTTTTTAGCCTTTCCCCCGAGCAATTAAAGGCTAAAAGCCCAAGTTTTCGGGACCAGTGACAAAAAGGAACTACAATTTGTTTTATTCGTCACTTGTTGGAAACTAAAAAATACGTTAGTATGCTACTGTAGTTGTATTCAGTATATATAAATATACATAAGGCCTACTATGCATGTGCTAGAAAAATGGTCCCGAATGATCGGGCTTTTAGCGTTTCCCCCTAGCAAAAGCTAAAAGCCCGAGTGTTCGACACCAGCAACATATAGAAATGAGCCTTCCGACAGAATAACGTACACATATATTGCGTGCTTAGCGCAAAATGTATTAAATTACTGTTTGGTTAGTTTAGTACGGCTGTGGCACATAGAAATGTTCTCTAATGGAATGTCCACTTAGGAATTATTTCCTGTTGTGGCTCTGCACAGCGCCACGGGAGTGCTAAATATAGGATTACGCGGTACACATTTTGAGGTTGACGTCATGGTCTCGAACGGTCGGGTTTTCGGGGGTCAGTCAACAGTTAGTTTCTCATTGGTTGCCATGTTAGCGTTTTGTATGATTATAAGAAAACGTGACCTACAAAAATTATGAAACTTCTCCTGCTGTTATCATCATCTCTTTGACATGCTGGTCGAGTTTAGTAAAAAAAAATTATTTCTAGCTGATATAAAATACCTGAATGCATGACACCCGTCAATGTTTACGAATGGATGCAGGCAATACTCCGGCTAAAGGGTCAAATAGCCAAATTGCTGCGAAATATCCTTCCGCTTATTAAAATAAGCTAAAATACAACATTTTATTGTCAACAGCTTCTAAAATCACACCTGGAAATCTGCCTACTCAAATGCACTCAGAGCAAGTGAATTTTGTAAAAAAAATCTTTTCTCAAAAATACATTTCCCTTTTTTCGTAACGAAATAGGGAGTCTAACTGGGCATGACCTCTTTAGACACTCCCAGAGTATGCCTCCTTCACTTTGGGGCTTGCATCCAGTGTGTGGGTGGTGCCATCGCGTGTTTATGAGAATTGACAGTTAGCATCAATGGCCGAGGGTGAACGTCTGGCGTGCCTGGATGACATCTCCAGGTTTCGCCTCCGGCATACCAATGCTTTGACTCGGTTACTAGTTGCTGACGTCACCGTACGTTTCACGCCCACCTTGACATTGCTCGTGGACTGTCGCTTTCACCAGCACGGTGTAAGGGGTCAGCACACTGTTGGACTTCCTGCTTGATTACAGACGAAAAAAAGTGCAGTATATTTTTGAGAAATGATTTTTTATAATATTCACTTGCTCTGACATAAGTGCACTTGAGTAGTCAGATTTGCTGCCAGGATGTAGTGTGGTCTAACATAATTTTCCAGATCAGTTTAATTGTTTTGCTGTTCCTGACGTGATGCCCAGGCAGCATATTGCTATAAACCAGATCATGGCTGGGGAAGTGCCTCTATCACATTGCAGCTCCCGGCATATTGCCCAGACAACATAAATGATGCCATACTGGCTCTTGACATGGTAAAGTGCCCAGTGCAGGGAGTGCCCCCGACATGTCATTGGTGCACTCCTTAATAGCATTTGGCTTGGGTTTCTATATCATCTCCGCCACCTCCTGTAGAGGCAGTACGCTTCAGGCCTCCTGTCGAGGCTGTGCACCCAAGGCCTCCTGTCGATGCTGTGCACCTAAGACCTCCTGTCGCGGCTGCCACCCAATGCCTCCTGTCGAGACTGTACGCCCTAGGCCTCCTGTCGAGGCTGTTCACCTAAGCCTAAGGCCTCCTGTCGAGGCTGCGGCCTTGTTTGATGATGCAGTTGCATAGCTGAAGTGTCTTTGCTTTGACTTTCCAGTTTGTCCTATTCCACCAGTTGGCAGCAGTTGCGTCGTGTGGTACTTGCTTTGAGTCCGACAGAACGACCCGAAGTATGGATCTTCAGTCTGGATGGTTGTGTTGTATTGTCAGCATGCACATTGCCGGAGAGTGTACTCCGGTGTACCTGGCGCTGTGGTGCAGTCACCAATTGTCTCCACTTGTTATTGGCTCTGAGTTGAAAAGGACGACCCGAAGTGTTGGTATTTGGTTCTGTGTGGTTGTGTTGCGCAGTCAGTAAGCACGTTGCTGGGGGGAGCACCCCTCCCTTTACAACTTCGCGGAGTGGTATTTAGTGGGAATTGGGTGCTGTTGGCAAGCTAGAGTTGGGTGGTTCAGCGCTAAGCTAGCGTCTGCATGCACAACCATTGTGGTCCCGGCCGACATGCTCACTGCGAGAGGGCACAGAATATCTCTCCTGACCCACGTACATTGACAACACAGTTATAGTCTCGATCATGGCTTGATTAACCTGGTCTGGATTCATAAATAGGGTCATGAATGCCAGTGTCATGCCTCACGGGATGTCTTCAATGAACTATGTTGCATAGTTACACTGTTGCTGTATGTGCAATCAGTAATTGGAGTGTCATGTCGTACAGTCACACAAATACTGTATTTGTCTACGTTGTGGAATCTAGCCATCTATTACTAGTCTATGTTTAATGGTAAAAAGGCAATGTACCAACGTGCTGCATTAGCAACCTAACAGGTACATTAGGAGAACTGGAGTCGACATGTTATAATTGCTGTTTACGTCAAAATGCATGTTGTCATCAAAACGGCATACGCAGCGTCGGGACGAAGTATCGTATCAGAACAAAGTTTTCATGTTTGGTCTCGTGACACTGCCGTTGCGTTGTAAGCCATACGTTACAACTATTGTCAAAGTTAAAGTCAAAAGCGTTTATTCAAACAAATCAAACAATTCAAGTGAACAAGTGAATGAGACATACAAAACCTATGGGTGACAAGTTTGAAAGGAGAAGCATAGAAGTAACATTACTTATAAAGGCATGCTTCTCCTTTGTTGACAACTTCTAGCAGCTTTTGTTTTACATGATGTTAAATTAATTAGTTATTTACAACATGGCAGTCATTACAAATGTTTTGGGTGGTTGCTAAGAAAATTGAAAGAAAAAAGTGAGATTATATACGCATACGATAACTCTCAATTATATGTTTGCTGTAGTGTAATTTAGAAAGGTGAAACGAACTTATATTGTTAAAATTGATATTCTACGAATTCCACATTTTGGATCAATATACAATTAATGACATACATCTTCTAGTGGTTGAAACACGGGTACGTAAAATAGATTTTGACTTCGTGTGGAGTTCTTCTTAACATGTTTAACAAATAACCTTTGAATATCGACGGTATTTCATTTTTATGGGCTTTATACATAAATAGTAATATCCTAAATTGTACCAAATCAGTACAATTTTAAATGCGAGCTTTGTAAAAAAAAGTGGAGTTGTGTGATCGCATCGCTGTGCATTGTGCATAATCCGTATTACCCTCTTTTGTAACATTTTTATACAGTGTATGTTGGTGGGTTAGGTATTCCCCCATATTTCCATACAATAAAATAAATACAACAAACACAGAGTAGAATATAACATGTACATACAGTGGCGGTCGATTACTTTACTCTGCACCTGTACATAATACCAACACTAATTGATAGTTTAGACTTTACTTGTCTGGTGTGATCTTTCCAGTTTAATGCTTCATCGATGAGCACGCCTAGAAATTTCGTAACTCGTACTCTTAATATATGTGAATGTTTTATCTTGATATTTACATCAGGCAATTGAGCACGATCGGAAAATAACAAGCAATTGGTCTTGGCTATATTAACATACAATTTGTTGATTGAGAACCACAATTGCAGTTTAACCAGCTCGCCGCAAACAATATCTTCAAGCTGTTTTGAATCATTGGCTGAACATAAAATGTTCGTGTCATCAGAAAATATGACAAACTTGATAAGTTTAGAAACATTGCACATGTCATTGATGTATAGAATAAAAAGCTTCGGACCAGGTATAGACCCTTGTGGTACTCCACATGTTATTCTTTGTGTGTCTGACCTGTGGCCACCAATGTTTACAAATTGGCTACGATTATGCAAATAACTACTAATCCAATCATACGTGTTTCCACGAATGCCATAGAGGTCAAGTTTTTATACATAACAGTTGGTGATCGACAGTGTCAAATGCTTTCTTAAGATCTATGACTACGCTTAACGCACATTTCTTGTGTTCAAGTGAATTTGTGATATCTTCAAGTAATACAACCAAGACATGCGAAGTTGACATGCCTTCTCTAAGCCCATATTAGCATTCGTTTAGGATTGTACAATCATTCATGAAGCCTTGAAGTGGAGAAGTAAAAAGTTTCTCTAGTATTTTGGAGAACTGTGGCAAAAGTGAAATCGGCCTGTAGTTGGTAAAAAGATGTTTTTCGCCAGATTTATATACATGTATTACCTTAGCCGTTTTCATCTTATGTGGGAAAACGCCACATTTAAATGACAAGTTACATATATGTGTCATTGGTCCGGCAATGCTTTCAATTACATTGTTAACGAGACTCATCATAGTGCCATCACAATCAGCTGAAGATTTATTTAACATTGCGTAAGACATCTTCCTTATTGGTTGGTATCAAAAATATTGAACGTCCATTACGTTTGTCCATGTAATCCAGAACGGACACATCTGGATGAGTTTCAATTTGTTTAGCTAGCTCGGATCCAATGCTTGTAAAATATTTATTAAACGTGTTTGCTGTTTCAGCCCTGTCACTGATAGAAAAACCAGTGTTATCAAATTGTACCGGATAGTTGCACTCAAGTCGAGATTTTCCCATGATTGTACGTAAATTATCCATGTCCCCGACAAGTTGTCCCAGTGCTCAGACAATAATTTACAAAAATAATCCCGTTTAGCATATTGTATAACGGTTGTTAGTTTATTCTTGTACGATTTATACCTTAATTCGGTAGTTTTGCTTCTATTCGAAATCAACTGTACGTATAATTGATTTTTCCCAACATGCATTTTTGAGACCGTTCGTGAGTCAAGGCCTTTTTGTTCATACTTATTTTAATCACTAACTCGACGTAGCGGGCAATGTTGATTATACAATGCAGTGAAATCGCTAAGAAAATCGTTATATGCCTTATTAGTATCAGTGTAACTAAGCATCTTTTCCCGCGAATGAGCTTCCAACGCTCTATTTAGTGCAGAGATATTATTAACGCTTAATTGACGTTTGTATCTAGCAGAGCAACTGCGACTACATCGACTACAGTCAGACTTACACAGGCAAGTGATCGCTTATATCAGTAACAAATAAACCACTCCTTATATCGTTATCAATATCATTATTTAATATATTATTAATAAGTGTTGATGACGCAATATAAATTATTGTAGGTCTAGTAATTACTAGATACATGCCTAGGTTAAACACCATATTGTACTGTGAACTGTGTCGATAAGAACGACAGGATGTTGGAAAAGAACACACATAACATGGCGGTCTCTCGCTGCCAAGTGGGAAACTTACAAAATACATATCTAGTAAAATAATATGATTACGCAATTAACATAGCATAACATAATATAATATAACATAATATGTATTATTTCTTTGAGAAAAAATTTCTTTACAAGCTATCATTATGTGTATGAGATAATGTTGCGACATGAACCAATCAAGAGTCATCTGTGCAAATAAACATATATCACCGAATTACAACAATTATTAGACATTTACTTATTTGCATAATCATATAATTTTTTTTATGTTCTTCTCGCATTAAAGGAACCAGTTCGTTATGCAATTTGCATGAGTTTTATTGACAGTAATCATGCACGCAATAATAATTCCTTATATTTAGTAACTCTAGCTTTCACTCCGTCTTTCCTTCATCTCATGTGTACATACGCACACACAAGCACACAAGCACACAAGCACACACACTCACGCACACACACACACATCAAACATACACACACACACAAACACATACACACACACACACACACACACACACACACACACACACACACACACACACACACACACACACACACACACACACACACACACACACACACACACACACACACACACACGCACACACACGCGTGCGCGCACGCACCCACAGACAGACAGACACACACACACACACACACACACACACACACACACACACACACACACACACACACACACACACACACACACACACACACACACACTGTTTACACGAAAATGTATGACAAAATACAAACGGTATAAAACGCAAACCAATATAAACGTATTAACAATGGTTCGTAGAAATATGTATCAAAAGTATACATTACTAAAATAAAACAGATTGGTATAACGCTTGCATTAGCCTGCATTTTCTGCTTGCATTGAAGTAGGTCTGCCTTCAGTTTGACATCTACGCGATTGACAGTAGCACTTACCAATCACCGGTGCACAATTACTTTCTAGATGCATAGCAAAGCTAAGCTCAATTCCGCCTTGAAATGCAATGTACAACAGTATCCAAACATACGCTCCTCAACGGTGTCGACATAACCTTCGAGATAAGTTAATTAGCATCATCCATTAATATATATGCAATAATATATTATAATCCATTAATAATAATCCATTAATATAGTAGTATCCCCTTTGTGCGTTGTCGTTGGCTGTTGATTATATCACATAAAACGTACACGTGTTGACTTGGTCAGAAGCAGAGAGCGACCGCCGTTGCCGTGGCCAGAATGGCAGTGTTGAACAATGTCACGTAACTCGCGCGTTTGGCGACATTATATATCGCATGAGGAACGGAAGTCGTGTTTTCGGATGCCGGTGTATGAATGCATAGCTCACCCGGTATTGGGTTATATCCGTATTATGCTATGTTGTTTCACCGTTCTTCTGTAGCATGGTTCCACTTGCTCAGTTGACAATATAGCCTAGTATCAATCAACAAGACGGCTGAGCGGAGTATCAACTAATTAGGCGGATGAGTGGAGTGTCGTAAGCCCGTTGCGGCATGCCATGCAATGCGTAGCCATCAGCTCAGTCGGGCAGTTATGGTCAACCCAGTCCGGCTGGCATGGGCAGGTACCTCACTCCCGGTAGAATACACAGCATCTCGAACAGAAAGTTGGCGGCCGTTAATGCTGTATTCCCACTCTGATCGTAAGGGGGCGACACCTGTAACACATTTAAAACGACCGGTTGCATGCGGCGTGCTAAAACATATTAACGGTACACCATGTGAATTAGTATTTCTTTAATTGAAATACATAACGCAAGGAAAGCATGACAATTGCATTAATTATTTTCCTTTCAAATACTAATTAGTCCAGTGGTGACACTAACGATAAGAAGGCACTATTTCTACTGCGGCACGAGAAGGTTCACAACCAAAAATCAAAGTTATTCTTGTCATAGCATTCCGTTTGTTATCTATTCCATTATAGGTAACAACATCGCCGCATCTACAAGTCCAAAATTACACGCAAATAATTAAACCAACATGCAATTTGAGAAATGGCGACGGCTACGTTCATGATCGACTAACCAGCCTCATCTCACGTCGTTCCAGGCGGGGTGCTTACCTCGACCAAGTCCCCACCGACGATGTTGAGGCATCGGCAGCCTCGGATTATCTCCAACACCTGCACCGTCGTGAGTCCGCCTATCTCCGGTGTACCTGACAAAAGTTAAGAGAAATTCTTATATAGTACAGTATGCAGTCTGTGTGACTGGTCAAAGCGCTTTACACTTTACTCCCTGGAAAATATGTTCAATCGAACGCCATCTAGACTTCTCCAGGAAGCATTCGGCCACGTTGCAATTAATGCGCGAATATCATAACTGGGTAAACAGGAGCATCGTAGAGTGAACGAACTTGTCCAAAGTTCGACGCGGCAGGATAGGTTCGAACCCAGGTTTTCTCCATTGAGAGTCCGATGCTCGAGCCACTGAGCAACTACGCTACACGTGTCAATACAAGGACATACAGATACGTTAATGAATTAATTAATGTTACCTTCATATAGTTTTACGTAAGACTGACATAGGAATAGTACACATAAAACAAATTAAAATATATAAATAAATAGGTTAAGATAATAGTGTTGTGTAAACAGTGGAATAAATTCGTTGTTTTAAAGTTAAAATAAATACATTTTCATGTCGAAATAAGTACACAGACATGTTCTTTTGGCTGTTGAGATACAAACAAAATAGATAACAAATATGAATAAGTAAAATGTTTCTGCGGTCATTGACGTTAAGTCTTATTTGTGCGGTAGTCAGATCTTACGATAGCAACCAGGTCTCACACTTCACTCTATGGAAGACTTGTTGATTGGAACACTATCTCGGGTTTTCGTGGGAAGCATTCAGCCACGCCGCTGCGGGAAAATTACTCGTTCACTTACACATATCATAGTGTTTAGGAAGATACTGGTATTATATTGAACTGTTGAGAAACGAGGAGACTAATATTGCATATGCTTCACACCATAGCAATGTGGTTCCATTTTTAATGAGTTGTTGGTTCAACATTAAAAGCAACACAGATGTGAACACGTGTTGCTCTTCTCCTTGTTCGTTTCTGTGCATGGGCGAGAGTCAGGTAAATTATTGCCGATTCGCTGCCTTTTTACTTTCCAACGTTTTCTTTCCATCATTCATCCTTCCCCATATTCTCTCATGCCATTCCCCACGCTGTCTTCCCATCTTAGTTGTGACCTTTCCTGTGTCCTTTGTGTTGTATATATATATATATATATATATATAAATTCTTGTAACGAAATCATAAAATATTGTTATTATAATTACAATTCGTGTTATTACATTGTCACTGTATAAACTGTACACAAACTATTTATTTATCAGTGATTTGCTATTGCGGTAGTGCCCCGTACCTGTGCCGGGTGCGAATGAAGGGTCGAGGGCGTCAATGTCGAAGCTGATGTAGACGGGTGTATCTCCCATCATTTGCCGGACTTCTTCCATGAGTGGCGCCAGCGACTTGTGGTAGCAGTGATGGGCCGGCACCACGCGGAAACCCTGCGGAACAAACTCTTTGTTGCGTACGTCGACGTAGAAGCTACGGCTGGTGATACGTGTGATAACAGATCGAGAATGAAAAAACCGATGTGGGCAATGATTCTTGAACAATGCAGTAAGGTAAGTGTGCGTGTGTTTGTGTGTGTGTAGTTTTGTTTGTGTTTATGTTTGTGTGCGTGTGTGTATGTGTGTGAGTGTATGTGTGTCTCGGTGTCTTTTATGTACAAACGTGCGTGTACATGCGTGCATGCGTGTATGTGTATGTATGCATGTGTGTATGTATGCATGTGTGTATGTGTGTATGTGTGTATGTGTGTGTGTGTGTGTGTGTACGCGTGTACGTGTGCACGTGTGCACGTGTTTATGTATGTATGTATGTACGTCCGTATGTACGTATGCATGTATGTAGGTATGTATGCGTATATGTAATTTTGTTTACGCTGCTATGCAGTGTAATTAAAACTTTCTAAATAAGATACACGTCTGATTGCCTATGCGTTATACAATATAAGTTTGGATCTGTCACAGACATCCATCATAACAGTTCTCCGTGTTGCCGTACGAGACTCTCACCTGGTCCAAGCTCCACTCGATGTCATCCAGGGAGAGGACGGAACCACGGATGCCGATCTGCACGGTGCGGTGGCTGTCAATGAGTCGCTCCTCCACGGCCCGACGGAAGGGCGTGCCGTGCAGGATCTTGCAACCGGATGCGTGTTCCTGCACGTCTTGGTGGGCATCGATGTGTATAAGACCTACTGGCCCGTATCGCTCCTGTGGGAAACAGACGCGAGATAATGTAGTTAAATACACTAAGGTTTTATCTTACACAAATTGCAACAAAATGTCTCTGACTGATTCCTAATTAGAATAGTGTCTGCATCCATCAAAACGTCATATGACATTCCAGAAAAAAACACAATATGACAGGCAAGAATCACAGTCTTGCTCACAACTTTGGTGCTAACTGAGGTAAATTCATTCGTATTTCTAAACATTATACTGCTTCATAATTCGGTATGTTGCGTCATTGGTATATACTACATTGGGTTGAACCAGTATTGAAGATATTAGGTTATAATTTAATTAGATCGAGATGCTGGAGTAATGTTCAGAGCATTTTACTCTCAATCGAGAAATCCCGAGTTCGAATCATTTTGGTGCCGTTTCGAAACTTGGACTATCGCGTTCACTCTGCGTTGCTCCAGTCCATTAAGTTGTATAAATACGCACCTGGTTATATATAATGGCGAATGTTTGTGTACGAATGATATTCGCGCAGTAATTGCACCGAAGCTAAGTGGTGCTTCCTCACAAGTGAAGATGTTGGAATACGTTTGAACAGGTTTGTCAGGGAGTGAAGTGTATAGCAGATCTAAAGATAGGACACCTTTACTCGTTGTTGCCACAGTGACTTATTAAATGGCACAAATCAACTTCAGAAACTCCTATTGACACGGACCAATCTATAATTACAACGCTGCGCTACCGCCTTTTCATAGTCATGTCTCCGTAATCTCACTTGCCAGAAATAACGCATGACGAATAAACTTGAACAAAAGTATATTTTTGATCACTCGCGCCTATTACATATAACGCTAGCATATTACTCCAACAAAGAAGATGTAAATTCGTGAGCCGACTGCGCTGTTCAAACTGGTTAGCTAGTGTCAACGCCACTTCACATCGCTGCCAAGTTGGCCATACACCAAGTTTGTTTGATTTGTATTAAATACACACAATACGTAACCGCACTGGTTGTAAACATAAAGGTGTTTCGGTGGAACAACTGAACCTCTTGCACTAATTCAAAGATATACATCACACAAAAGGCAATACGCAGTGATTAGTTTACATTGTGGTTACTTTTTGTAGTCTAAATTAGCAGTAGCCGGATAAGGTACAGTTTGTGCCGGGCCGGTTTGAATGACACGTTAATGAAACAGCTGCCTTACCATAGTTTGTGTTTCTCTACCAGAACACACGTGGTTAAGATGTCAACACGCCAAATTGTATCAGAACCAGTCAGTTTGGCGGGAAGTGCCTTGACAACAATGTCATGTCGCTCGAAACCGGCAATGCTGGGTCGTGGTTTTGGAGTTAGATTTGGATAATTCAAAGTTAGCGTTAGTCTGTTGCTCCCGTCTTTACGCTACACTTAGTCTAGTTGGTGAGACAACCGACTTGGAGTTATTCGCCAACCAGACCGACTCTTCGACGCATGGTATACTTAACACAATGTCAATATTATGTGGTACTGTACAGCATGACCACTCTGAGTGTCCACATATTACGAATATAGCGACGGCGTAATTTGTTGTTCTGAGTTTCGTAATAGATTAAAAAAAATACGAAGTGAATTGTTGTATTAATGTACTGCGATTACATAATAGGTTCACGAATGAGTATTTTGTATGTGAATGGTTATCTCTATGTGGCATGGGTTGGATTTATAATTGAAACAAAACCGATGTGGACTCGTATGACAGATTATAGTGTCAGCCTGTGAGTGATGATTAGTAAAATAGTAACATAGCTATTCCCAGATGTGACCATGGCCATTATTCAAGTTGTAAGCCGGCAAGGTTCGACATTGTAGTCATTTTACCATTATGTACATTAATTTATGCAGTAGGATGGCAACATTGTGTACGGATGGACACTAAAGTATAAGCATTAGTGTCCATCTTACGCTGGTGACTGCGAACGGTGCATTCGTCCCCTTCGAAGAAGGCTATACAGTACGTGAAGCTGATTTGAGGAGTTGGATCTTTATTGTAAGCGACATAGGGATTGATACATCTGGTGCTGTTTTGTGACAATCACAAAGAGTACAATTATAGTGTTTTGTGAGCTTCATAGAACTTGTAACTTGATTTTTTGTTAGTGCAAATAGGGTGCAATTAGAGGGGATTTATATACATCAATAGGGGTGCATTTGGAGGGATAAAACATACCACGCAAAATAATCAACGTTACTTAGTTAAGGCGTGGTTGTTTTGTTTGATGTGATGATACACATAAGGTTCTGCGCTTTGAACAAAAATAAAAATGTATGGATACATTAGGTCCAATCAATGATATCCGCTCTCAACCAATGTCTTACGTAAATGATCACACCTTGTAGGCTTGTAGGATGGGATACGTGATGGAATGATCCCCGCCCATGGCCAGCGTCTTGCATCCGGTGCTGATGAGATACGAGAAAGTGTCCCGGATGTTCCGACTTGCTTCTTCAATGTCGTAGATCGTCATGTTGACGTCACCAACATCGGCCACTTGCAGACTATCGTAGGGACTGGCGCCTGCAACACGAAACAGTATAGCTAGTATTTCGGAGTGGCGCGTGGAAGACGAAACAGTAGACCTAACCGGTTAGACTGGCGCATGGAACACGAAACCGACGATTTTGTGAGAAACCTCAACACACGGGAGATTGAGTAAATATTACACATTCCATTCTGACGGATGCTTAACCTATTTAACCGAATAGCTCAGTCACTTTGCGAATGCCATTGGATGCACCACCCGGAGACCGGGAATCTACCGGGTCATTTGGACGGAAAACAATGGTAAGATATGATAAAATAACGACGTGTTTCAATTAAACGATGGCGCGATGTAAATATACCATTTAGTTACATCGCACCAAATGCCATTTAATTGTCTATTGTAGTTCTGTTTATCACGGCGAATCACCGAGTTTTAGCACCGTCGGTTTGTTGAATTCGGGAGACGAGACAAAATTCAGGTGTATTTGTACTCAGGCACGTGACTTTATCATTGTCTGGCAGGTGAAACGACATAAGCAACTGTCAAATATCCATGCGACCTGTTTCCTGTTGCTCGTCGTTATTTCCGGCAAATTACCGCGATCCCGTGCCACTTGTTAACGTCATACACCATATTTCACTTTACAAAATGGTGGTTACAACATACAGGGAATAATTTGCAGAATATTCAGACTGGGGCAGAAATCGTCTCTCCGCCAGGAATCCACAAGATCACCGAGCACCAACTTAAAAACAACTAGTTAGTTCCACTTAATTCTTCTCATTTAAATGTACACCTGTAGCATTATCCAGTTACAATCAAACCTCGCTTTTATGGTCACCTCGGCCGGTTTTATGGTCACCCGAGGGCAGCCCCACTTTATTTTCGTAACAGCAAAGTTTGTTAAGTTAGCCCTGCCAATGAGGTAACCTCTCCAATCAGGTGACGTTTGCCCAGTACCAGTGGTGGTCAAGCTAGTGAGGTTCCACTGTGTGTTAGCCAAGATAGTGAGGTTCCATTGCTTGTTAGCCAATATAGTGAGGTTCCACTGTGTGGTAGCCAAGATAGTGAGGTTCCACTCTGTGGTAGCCAAAATAGTGAGGTTCCACCGTGTGGTAGCCTAGGTAGTGAGTTTCCACTGTGTGGTAGCCAAGATAGTGAGGTTCCACTGTGTGGTAGCCAAGATAGTGAGGTTCCACTGAGTGGTAGCCAAGAAAGTGAGGTTCCACAGTGTGCCACTGCTAATGACAGAGATAGATGAGTTACATTAACTAAACATTAGTAGATGTGCCGCTGCTAGGATACATTATGAAGGGTATAAGGCAGGAAATAGGAGCTGGGAGTTTGGGATCCTGCCACCACACTCTGTTACGCAACGTTGTCACGGGAAATGCTCTGTCATTGTATTAAAGTAAACAGTTGGTTGAAAGTAGAACGATAGATTTAAAACACAAACTGTTTGTGTGGAACGCGATGACGCAGCTCCTAGACCTACGACTTCCGCATGACCTCTTGGGTAGCGCCTGTAGCAGAAAACGGTAATAACAGTGCACGCGAAAGCGTGTATGGCGAACACGGTACAACGTGTTATACTGGGACATACCACATATCGCAATTACCAGTATAGTCCATTGGAAAGTATATGTGTATGGGCAACGCTTATGTGTTACGTGTACTAACTTTAAGTTGACGACGAGGGACAAAGGCATTGGCTGACTGTTCTCCTGGAGGTATTCTGGTTATTAGGCCGATATCCACATATCGTTTGTCAGTCACTAGATTGGAGCAACTTTAATGACTACCTGTTTCTATGTCTACTATATCACGAAATGCACACAGTATGTATGGCTACAAACTGATATGGGTCTAACTATTCTTCTCTTTGCGTGGAGGACATATCGCTTAGATTGTTCCGCCTTTTTGACGAGTGGTCTTCATCTATACCAATCTTCTCTTCCATATTCGGTTGTTCATTTTGCGTTCTCGATATCGTTTGTTCGCTGTGTCTCCATCTTAAAACTGGCGTTCCTCTTCTTCGTCTACCACCTTCTTCTGACTCATAACCTCTCGATTTCAAATATTTTCTCCACTCTTTAATACGCGGTGAAAGATTCAATAACATTTTAGAATGTATATCCCAAAGGGTACAGGAAACGCTGTGATGAGCACTGATAATAAATGTGTGGTATCTATACATAGATGGACCATCCGAGCGCTCATCCACATTTCGATTTGCTCTCCGTCGCTCGGAAGGCTGCGAAGGACATGAACTGTTGAATTACCAGAGCGGCAGCTACATTCTCGAGTCATATCACTTGATAACCACACTGTTGGTCAACAGAGGTTTTTGTTTTATTACGACACAATTGTAACTTACCTGTATCCTGGTTGAATCGGCGGATCTGGGGCGACTCACTGCGGATCTGTCTCGGACCGAATCGTGTCCCGGACCGATTCGACGTGCCTTGGTCCAATGGAACGCCAACGAAGCAAACGTCAAGGCCTGAAAGGTAATGACACAAACATCTAATACATACGATACCATCAAATGATAATTAGACAGAGGCCAGCGCCTGTCCCGATAGATAATGTTTGTTGTAGCTGCAGTCATGCAGGTAGATATTAATTTCTGGCATCACGTCTCGCACGCTTGGTTTCTTGGTTCGTCTGGTATTCTTCCAATGAGGGAATACCATATATATATATATATATATATATATATATATATATCTATATATATATAGTGCGTGTATTTGTGTTTGTGTGTTTATGCGTGTGCATATGCGTGAGTGTGTGTTTGTGTGTTTATGTTTGATATATGTGCTCACTCGTTTGCATTTGCATGTTTGTATGTTTGTGTGTGTGTGTGTGTGTGTGTGTGTGTGTCTGCGTGCGTGCACTTGCGGGTGTGCGTACTTGTTTGTCTGCATTTCTATTATATGGATAGTGTCTAGTCATCGTTATTATTAATCTTGCTGCCGATTTAATGAAATTTCTGCAGATAGCAATTGTTCACTTGTTCGCAAGTCACGCTGGACTATTATGAAGCATATCCGCTGTCACGAAAATTGATTTAATTACGTATGTTTAACACAACGGCATCTATTAATACGGAATCATGCGTGCAAACCTTTATGAAAAGGAAACCTATATAGGCAGACGTAGTATTTAGTCTAACGGAATAATGAATTGTGCTTATTACAATATACACACTATTTGACAACCTTCACGACTCTGTAATATTGACGTAATGACCTTCGGGTTTTGCCAATTAATATAAACACATTGACAGTTCGAAAGTGTCGCAAAAGAACATAAGCCTATATAAATTTCACCTTCTTTGCAAATTCTGCGAGAGGCTATTGCTTTGGTCTGTCTGTAGCGGCGCTGTTAGCTGGCGTCAGCGTTACGTCACATACGCGTCCTTTGTAGCAATATGACAGAATTGACCTTTTATTAATTCACTTAATAAATGCATTAGTGCACACGTCCAATTGTATCAGAACCAATCAGTTTGGCGGGAATTGCCTTGACAACAATGTCATGTCGATCAAAACCGGCAATGCTGGGTCGTGGTTTTGAAATTGACTTTGGATAACTCAAAGTTAGCGTTAGTCTGATGCTTCCGTCTTTACGCTACACTTAGTCTAGTTGGTGAGACAACCGACTTGGAGTTATTTGCCAACCAGACCGACTCGTCGACGCATGGTACCGAGCCTTGGCGTGAATACAAAATAAAAAGGTAAGTTCTTATATAACGCAGTATCCATTCTTTATTGGACTGCTCAAAGCACTGTGCACTTTACTCCCTGGCAGACATATTCAATCGAACACCACTTCAACATCTGTGGAAAACATTCAACCATGCTGCAATTAATGCGCCAAGACTGTTAAATTAAAACAGGCGCCTACTGAGCGGAAATCCTTCGCCGCAGTGATATCGTGTGTGGCAATGCAGTCATGGAAGACTCGGATATAGAGGAAGTGAAACAAGATTTTAGCGACCTCATCACCACAGCAACAGAGAACATCATCCGAGTGACGATTAGCAGTGTCTTGCCCGACACAACAGGGACACAAGAAGAAAATATTAAGGAAATTAACAGTTTCCTGAGAGATAAATGTAGTGACACGGGGGCCCGGTTCGTTGACAACGATCAAAACTTCCTGTTTCATGATGGATCCTGCGACACGTCCGCATTCCAGAATGACGGTATCAGTCTTACTGCGTTCGGGATGAACAAGCTGATGAGCAACCTGTCACTAATACTCCGTAACCATCGAGAAGGCGGAGCGCAGCGGGGATCCTGTTCGCAGAAGAGTTGCAATGAGTCGAAATCAACTGGTAACAGGTCGACGAAACAGCGACGCAGCGCGCCATCTGGCCACCGAAACAGGATCAAGGTATGCACGCTATTCGCCCTTCTAATGCGGATGACCGTGCAACTGCTAGCTACGTGCGTATTGCTGGCCAGTGTAACAAGTGTGGGGAGATAAATCACGTCACCCAGACTTGTCGACATGAAAATTCTGTGTCGTGCTTTGTATGTGGTCAAAAGGGCCACAAAAGCAAACATCAAACGAAAAGGGACTAGGTAAGCGGCCGAAATAACACGGCCATGCCATGTACGGAATACGGAGCCTTCAATATTCGACCTATAATCACCCGTAGCCGTAGCATACCACAACATAGAACAACAGGTGTGAATGCAGACAATTTAGTCACGCTTGCGATCAATCCACGGTGGGGCTTACCAACGATTCTGAGTCTCAACGCTCGGTCACTAAGTATTGAGAAATCAGATGAATTGCTCGCGGTAGCACGCACGAACAACGTGGGTTGCGTGTGTGTCACAGAAACCTGGTTCAAGAGTTACATGTCAACGGAATCTGTCGGTTTGGCAGGCTTCAGTTCTGAACGAAAGGACCGCGAGGATAAAGGAGGCGGGGGAGTGGCGTGTTATGTGGCCGAGACCATTGCGTATGACCGGTTACATGATATTGAAGATGCTGAACACGAAGTGATATGGATTAAAATGAAGCCTAAGAAACTACCAAGAAAATACTCGTGCATTATTTTAGCGTGCATCTACCACCCACCTGGTGCTGACAATGGCTCTATGCGAGAGTACCTAATAACTAGTCTGGACACAGTTTTGCGACGTAGCCCAGATTGTGGTGTCATTATCAGTGGTGATTTTAATCAATTCAAGGACACGTTTTTATGGACACATTATGGGTACGAGCAGCTTGTTAAGACAGCCACGCGTAATTGTGCAATTTTGGATAAAATGTGGTCTAACATGTCACCTGTGTACGGCTATCCGACAGTGCTTGATGAATTGGGAACATCAGATCACAAGATGGTCTTATTGGTGCCACCGTGGTTCCCAACACTTGACACGGGTATGGTCCAGTACACCGTTACCAGGCGCATGGGTAACAACGAACGAGCATTGTTCACTTCGGCTCTGTCACAGACCAGATGGGAGTTTATGTACACATTGCCTACGTGCGAGGAACAGTTCAATCTATTCCAAGAAACCATGGACCATTTACTGGATACGTGCTGTCCGTACAAGACTGTGTCACGTCACAGTACAGACAAACCGTGGGTCACAGATGGATTCCGACACCTCATTAGACAGAGGCAACGTGCTCGCAAGGCAGGTGACACGGAACGGGCCAATAAACTCCGGAACTTAGTGAATCGCACAGCACCTAAATTACGACACCAGTTCTACCAATCTAAAATAGCATCAATTGAGGAAACATCGTCACGCGACTGGTGGAAGCACATGAAGTCACTCATGGGAAAAGCATCTGGCAGTCGCAACGAGATGCTGGGGCTGGCAAATAAAATTACTGGTGGAGATATAGTCAGCTTAGTCAACTCCATGAATGCGTTCTTCGTGTCAGTGAGTGAAGATTTACCGAGATTGCAGACTTCCCACCCGATCTTTGACATTAAGGAACCACTGCCAGATGAATTCACCATCAGCGTGACTGATACTAAGTTGGCACTTAGTAAGGTCAAAGTGAACAAAGCCACGGGTCCGGACAATATACCACCATGGGCTTTGAAAAACTGTTCGCACCTTCTTGCAGCACCGGTCACTGCAATATTCAACAGCTCGCCCAGGGAAGGTGTATTGCCAAAATTGTGGAAATCAGCAACCGTTATTCCGTTGTCGAAGAAACACCCTCCAGTGACAGTTGAAAATGACATTAGACCTATATCGCTTACACCAATTCTGGCTAAGGTTTTTGAATCTCTAGTGCTAAAGTGGGTCGATGTTTATTTTAAACCACAAATAGACGACAAGCAGTTTGGGGGTATGTTAGGGACTGGTACCACGGACGCCCTTGTTGGAATGCTTCACAAATGGTACGAAACCACCGATGTAAAGGGCAATTTTGTAAGAGTGCTATTTCTCGATTATAGTAAAGCATTTGAACTAATTAACCATGATATACTAATACAGAAACTGATTGCAATGGAAGTACCACCACACTTGGTCCGATGGATGGCAGCGTTTCTACTAAACCGCGAACAGAGAGTAAAAATCGGCGACGCGGTGTCAAAGCCAGGCTACCCTAATGGGGGCGTTCCCCAGGGAACTTTGTCAGGACCAAAACACTTTGTGGTTCATATCAATGATTTGCAAAAATCTTGTCCTATGTTTAAATATGTTGACGATTGCACCATATTTGAAATATGCAATCAAAGCATGATATCTGTTATACAGGATTCTGCCAACATTATTGAGCGATGGTCTAGTAATAATGACATGCGCATCAATACGAGTAAGACAAAAGAAATGGTTATATGTTTCGGTAAAGATAGGACATTTGTAGAATCTCTGCCGTATATTGATATAAATGGGACAGATATTGAGAGAGTTACTCAAGCAAAAGTTATCGGCGTAACTATATCATCGGATTTAAGTTGGAATGCACACGTAGATGAAATAGTATCAAAGGCAAGAAAGAGAGTGTATATGATCTATCAGTTGAAACGTGCTGGTATCAACCAAAATGACTTGGTTAGAATATATGTATATGTGATTAGACCAGTAGTTGAATATGCCTGCTCGGTATGGCACACGAACTTGCCTAAATATTTATCGGACAACATCGAGATAATTCAAAAAAGGTGTCTCAAAACTATATTTCCTGGTTGTGTGTACGAGGATATTCTGGAGATGGTAAACTTACCAACGCTGCATGATAGACGCAATGAATTGTGTAAAACGTATTTCGCTAGAATGAAGCATAGTGACCACAAACTGAATACGCTACTACCAAATATTCGAAATGTGCCGTATACACTAAGATCATTCAATGAGTTACCCGTCCCAATGGCGAACACAAATCGCTACAAAAACTCATTAATTCCATGGTGTTTAGTACACTGCCATAACACTTAATGATGTTAGTGTATGTCAACAGTAAATGTTATTATTTAAACTATATGATTGAATTTTAGTGTATCTTATTTTTTTATGAAAGATAGTAATGCAATGTACACGTTTTAATATAAAGCGCCTCATACTGAGTTTGTTGCGTCACGGGGCGATTTTGTGTAATTTACTTAACAGTATCTTTGGTGTTGCGTTATTTTATTTTGTACAACATGTTTTATGAGTATTGTAACATAATGTTGTGTCGTATTGTAATTTGTAACATTATGACATTTTTGTGATTTGGGGCTTTTATGGTAAATGTATGTACAATCCAACTGAAAAGTTGCAAATAATAATAAATTTATTCTTATTCTTATTCTACCAACCACTGTCTATAGCCAGGTATTCGTTCATACAACTGAGTGATCTGGAGTAACATAGAGTGAACGAACCCAATATTCGACAATGCAGCACAGGATTCGAACCCGGGTTCTCTCGATTTAGAGTCCAGCTCTAACGGCTGTTTCACGACGTTCCACAAACAAACTACAATTGGCCAAACCGCTCGACGCCCGATTGGTTTTTTTGAATCGGGAGTTAGCTGTTAGTAGTTGACTGTCGGGAGTCAGGATTCGCGTGTTGGACGCTCATAAAACTATTGTCCTGACGCACCTCTGAACTCGGCGCTACACGGCTTATGTACATAAGAAGTCACCAAATTGTTCGTTTTAATCCTATTATTATTATTATTATTATCATCATCATCATCATCATCATCATCATCATCAAGCAGATCAACCGTTTTTGGTCCGAATCCAGCCAACTGGTATGGCCGGTATAGTTGGATCGGGCAATATATCTGGCCTCCTTTGCATTAGAACGTGTCTCCTACCAGTGGTGTCCGGTGCAACGGGTAGGCGATACATGGAGCAGATGCCGGCGGTCCGTGGCAGGTCGTTGGCCGATATGGGTTCGTTGTACTTAACGTGACTGGTCGTCGAGTCGCCCAGTCGACGCGTGTTGAGCCAGCCGGAGGGACGGCGGGTGGGGCACACGATGGCTGGCTGATGGCCGGCAGCCACGACGGCAGCGGTACGGCAGCGCTGAAACAATAGCGTAATTATGCAGTTAAAGGGTGGATGTTGCTTGTTTTGCATTGTTCACTACCTCGACAAAGCGGTAGCCTGGCTATTATGTATAACACACACGCACACGCACACGCACACGCACACGCACACGCACACGCACACGCACACGCACACACACACACATACACACACATATACATACACACACATATACAAAACCGCATACCGCAACAGGAGAGTTGTGTAATGTGTTTTGTTTGTGCTTTGTTTTGATAGTGCCTGGAAATAACCGACTGGTTCTGACCGGTTGCTGGGTTACCTATTTAGATTTTGGCAGCACAGCATAAGTAACTCAGTCGCCTCGGTGACAGGGACAATACAATACCGTATAGATGTCAACGTATACATTGTTGTTTTCGTTGCTGATATTTACAGAGCAGTGTTATAACGTCGACCACTGCGCACGTTACACGTGTCTCATTGCGGTCGCTCTGTTTAACGACATTAAATATAATGTATTGACAGTATTAGGCGGGAAATTTTTTCTATTATTGTGTATGCTTATTGTACAGATGCATTTGTTCCTTTGTGCCTTTGTGCCTTTGTGCATTTTCTGTGTGTATGTGTGCGTGCGTATGCGTGCGTGTGTGTGTGTAGTATGTGCGTATGTGTGTGGGCGTGCGTATGTGTGTGTGTGCGCGTGTGCGTGTTTGTGTGGGTTTACGTTGTAGTGTATGTGTGCATGTGTTTGTATGTATGTGTGCATGTGTGTGTGTGTGTGTGTATGTATGTGTGCATGTGTTTGTATGTATGTGTGCATGTGTTTGTATGTATGTGTGCATGTGTTTGGATGTATGTGTGCATGTGTTTGTATGTATGTTTGCATGTGTTTGTATGTATGTGTGCATGTGTTTGTATGTATGTGTGCATGTGTGTGTATGTATGTGTGCATGTGTGTGTATGTATGTGTGCATGTGTTTGTATGTATGTGTGCATGTGTTTGTATGTATGTGTGCATGTGTTTGTATGTATGTGAGCATGTATCCTCGCGCAAACGTTTGAATATCTATGTGCATTTATTCGCGTGCGCGTGCGTGCATGGGTAAGTATGGCAGTGCATGTATGCGTGTGTGTGCATGTGTGTCATTACACACTTAGACGGCGCCATCGTAGGCGTGATTCAATATATAACAACCCAACGACATCTGCAGGTGTCTAAGCGGTCGGGACAGACGTAACCCATTGGGCCACTTAGTTCAGTAGTGTACTTTGGGTTTATTGTTGGTTATTTATATCTCGCGTTACGTTATATCGAAGCGGGATGCTTTTCCTTAGAGATCGTACCCTGGTCGATGTACGTCGCATGTTACATTCAGATAAGAGCAACTCCGTACACAGAGCCATTGCGTACAAGCACGTCCCTCGCAACAATACCCAAGATCACTGACCAGAAGCACTATGATATACATAGTTGACTATTAAACTGGTTGGTTTAACCACATAGTTATTTATGAAATTCCAGTGAAACATATAATTATTTAATTTTAATATAATAATAGTGCTTCATATTGAATGCGATTGCGTTTCAGTCAATAAAACCAAAGCCATACAAGTGTAATTATATTGTAATTTCTTTACTGTATCTTATACATATTGTTCAGTTGTTCAATAATAATTATTATTTCGTAAGTTTTATATGATTTTGTGGATGTTATATTTACTGGATGCAAACTCCATCTGTACAGTTGTCAGTAATAGTACAAACGGGTTCTACGTGTTACTGTGCCCCCGTGTCCCATGTCGAAGGCAAGATTAAATCAACACGACTCATTCGACCTCAAGAACCTACTAAAAATGACAGGATAGGCTTTGTAAACACTCACTATTTTTATCCGGTTTACCGAGTTTACCGAGTGCACTAGGTTGAAGAGACGCCCAGTGTGTGTTTATTTCGCCATGCTCGACTGACAGCTCTGGGCGTCTCGTCTCACCAGGCCGATAACGCGATAGCCTGTATTAAACCTTACATAATCGACGCCGTAGCAGAGTATTAGAAAGTCTAGAGAGAGAATAGAGAGGACGATTGTTCAAATCCTCTGGGTGCTTTTTCGAAACTCACTTACTTTTGTTCACTTCACCTTGCATTAGTTCACTCAAGTGAATTAATGAATTTTATGATTGAAGTGGGCATAGCATGACATAATATTATTCGCGCGATAATTGCAACGTGTCTGAATGCTTCACACGGAAGTTGGTATTGTAATAAACAGGCGATATGTGAAATGCTTTGAGCAGCCACAAGATTACCTATACTTTACTGCGCACCACTTATTGTGAACAACACGTGGTTTTTACGTGGTCGATGGAAAACAATTAGTATTTTACGTCATATTAACAAGTTTTAGAAATGTTTACGGGATCCATGAAACAGCATAGGCTAATGACATGCAATGGGGAAAGCAATTAGTAATAATATGACGTTAATAATTTCCACAAACTCCAGGTGATTATGACAATTCTGACTTATTGGTCTGTCGGGTTTCCGTTTGCACAAATTATGATGGTAAATATTATATACCATCAATTAAAATTAAGATTCTAAGTTAAACGTTGTAATATTATACGTGTTCCCATTTCGAAACGTCGTGAAAATGTGGGCATGGTATTATTAATTGTAAGAAACTACCTTGTCATATTTCGCCAACATTTCATCATTCAGACGGACGTGTTAGTCCATGAACTAGTCACCTCTGTCAGTTACGAGCTGTCGGGTCACGTCGACCCCGAGAGAGCTCCCTGCTGTCCATCCACGTACAAGTGGCGTTTTGTGGTTGGCCTGATGTGTACAAAGGATTAGATTAAGGATAATATTTAGTTAGATAGGTTGAAGGTTAAGGGTATGTCATGCTGTAAGCCTTGTCTGATTTATTCTGTTTACCAATCTATGCTACTATTTTTATATACCAAAATGTGTCATTAATATAATTGGATGGCTCCCAAGAGAGCAGCTTTTTAAGCGTGAGTGGGAATCTCACTGACCCACGCGGTAAAATGCGTATACTATTTTTGATTATTATATTTATACGTCACGCACTGGTTGTTCTTGCAGTCACGTGCGACGTTATAACATTGTAGCCATCAACGAGTATTATTGTTGTGAACTATAACGGCTGGTTACATGTTTAGTTGGGTTGTATCGTCTGTTAATTGAGAACTATGTCCTACTCTGTTCGGTGCGAGCGGCATGATTCGTAATCTAATTGTTAATACGCTAAATTGGGGTGATTTACTGAATATCCTCCACGGTGCTGATGCGTATTCACCTATATCTATGTTTATTCACTTCCATGCGCCACTGGTCTCTCATCCACCAACTGACGATGTATGGACACCACACAAGGTAGCGGTTTAATTACGTGTTTGCGATATGCTATTCTCCAAAGGACGCTACAGTGTTCGCCATTATAACGGTGTGCCTGTGAAATGTATACAAACCACTCAAATTGTGAACATAACTAAACATTGGAGTCGAATGCGTAATCCTTGGAACCAATCATACACCAGGAATAACTGGTTAGTGACAATCTCATTATTATTTACAGTTACGAGTATTCGTATACATATTTAGGGTTAGGTAAAGTTAGGTTTATGTATAGCGTCAGTAGTAGAAATTAGCTAGGGTTACCTAATGTTAGACATAGGGTTTGGCTCCCAGTAATAACGCAGTAGACCGCCCTTGATGACAGATACAGGCGACACTAACCGCATCTTCCAGGATTTGGCCCCAACCGCGATACGGTCCCCTCAATCAATACCAGCGAAGTCAAACAGCGACGTTCCTGCTAATAATATCACCTATGTGAACGGAACGGACATGCTCGCCTTAACGCAACATTCAGTAGAACAACAAAACAACGCTGACTCACCGACATAAGAGCTTGTGTAGAATCTGGGTAAACGGGTGCGGCCTTACATAACCTGGCTGACGTCGTCAGTCCACGAGATATACAACGTAGCGCCTGCATCATTGTGTTGACGTCTACGCTACGCTACGTCACCCAATCGTTCTCTGCGTATTGATTTCTCTGTCGACGCGTGAATAGAGCAATGCCACTCGCTAACTGACGCGGGCCGCTCACTCGAGGTCTTATACAGGCGTTTACGGGGTGAGTCATCGACTTCTGGAAGGGTCTCGCTGCGCATGGCAACTAGTTACATGGATACACAACAAAGATTGTTTTGTTTAGTTGCGTGCGGACGGCTAGTACAATTATTTCGTGAAATGTTACTGTCGTCGGGAGTTGGGAGTTATTGTGGCAACAGCTATCAGCAGGCGAATTTCCCATGTTGATTCATTTTAAACGTATGACATTATTGATGCCCTATCAATGGTGGTGATGATAATACTAATAATAATGACCTATTAATGGTGGAGATGATGATAATACTAATAAATTAATGTCAATCTTCATTGCATTATAAGCTGTCTCATCAACAATGTCTAAGCAAGATTCACTATCTATCATCATGACGACGTGTTTCCCATTGATTTTGACGGAAACTTTGGGCTGCGATGCCTTGTCTGTAGCGTTGTGCACAGGGAAGACATAATCTGCGTCATGATCAGTGGCAGATGTGTTGCTTTCTACAACCTGATTGAGATTGCTAAGCCGACTGTATTACCGCTGTTTGGCATGCCTATTTTGCCTTCGATCGCTTAGCGCACGATTGTGTGGCGCCCTCTTGTGCATTGTTTGGTTGCTATTTGATGTGTTTTGATCGACACACACTCTCAAAATGTCCAACGTTTGCACACTAATTACAGCGCTGGTGTTTGGTTGGACAGTCCCCTCTGTGCGGATACATTCCGCCATAGAAACGATACTTCTGTTATGCTTGTGGCTGGTTTTGTTTTTTACAAGTAAGCTTGTTGACGCAGCTGGTGCATGGTTGGTTAGCCTGTGCCCGAATGCCGGCTGAAATGTCGGCTGTCTGACATTGAGATGTTTCTAAACCTCTGCCAAAGTCAAACAGTTCTTTTAACGTTATTGTTGGCTTACGAAGCGATTCCTCTCGCGTTGCGTCAATGGCACCTATTGCAATATTTGTGCGTGGATTTCTTTATACGCGTCGTGAAACCCACTGTTCTATGCAGGCATATGCATCAAGCGTTTCATTCTGCTCTTGCCTGGCTTTTCGAAATTCGAAGATAGCGCATTTTTCATGTACTTGCCGGGCATAGTACTCAGTCAGCTTACGTTTGCACGTTTCATAGTCATCGCCGTCAGCTCTTAAAGTGTCGTATGTATTAAACACGTTTTCGCCGGCGATATGTAATACCAGAGGTTAACAAAGGTTTTGTACATAGATCATCCATATAATTGTTATGCGTTTCTGTATATTAGTTATTAACAAAGTCGCCTTAAAACATCATAATTAAATACTAATGTTAACAAAATATGCAATCAATGCGCAATTAATAAACGTATTGTTTATCTACATGATTCCAATTAATATGTGGAAAAAACATAAAACATATATATATATATATTAATACAACAATAATTAGTTAACGTATCAGTACTAGCTAATGTTTAATACTACTACTAATAATAACATTATCATCAATTTATTAAGAACACAATTATTAATTATGCTAACATTTTATATAATCCTAAACGTTTGCCGAGATCAGGTTACGTGTGTTGTTTCTCAATTCGCTCACCCAATGTAATGCGCAACAGATACCGGATACGGCATTTAACTGGGACAAGTGTACACGTCAAACTGGGCTAGAGTTATGACTGCCCAGGCAACCACGAACTGGGAGGCGCATGGACCCCTTTTTAAGGATACATATAGGCCAACGTGATGGACACATTGCTGTGTATAGGTGATGACATTACACGTGCGAAACTATAGAAGTTGTATATTAAAACAACGGTTTTGAAAAAGAACCCCGCAACAAATGAACACCAGCAGGGAGTAAGCGCTCTGAGCAGTTCTTTTCGGGGACATATCTCTATTGATTTATCCATTCGTTTATCAATATATATATCTACTGTAGAAGGAACTTTGTCATCTAGTAAACAACATAAGGGAATTCCGTATCAAAGTACAGTCCAAAACAACCTGATTCTGCCCAGATCCGTAAGGGATCCTGTGGTGTCTGTGTTGTGTGATTTATTATATTGTGGCGTGGGCGGGCGAATACATAACGCATGACATGGCAGCCAGCTTGGTAACCCCCTTTAATCCACGAGGTGCTGCCGCAGGCACTGCACTACATCTCCTCCAACATAAGATTAAGCTTCAGCTAAATGTAACGAAATAAAGCTTATTTACGATATGTCCTCTGACAAAACACGCGACACTCTACTATGGTAACGTTAATGTACAAATTAAAGTGTTTTCATTCACTTGTATGTGTTAGCACATGGCACAGTCTCTCAAATCATTATACAGAAGCCAAGGTGGGTATTAAATCGCATGTTATCATGTCCATGTACTACGACTTCTCGATATTTCTATCTATGCTAATTGTAAACAGTCACAACAGTAATTAAATGAACGAATCATGAACTGTCAGTCCAAATTAGAACGTTTCAACCAGTGACGGAGTCGTTGAGATAATCGGGCTTCTTTCGCTCGACACGAGAACGCAGATAGTAATTCGGTTCTGCTTCTGCTTCTCCGTTGTCATCTGTTTCAGTTGGTTGATTGTTCACTTCTTGCGCCTGAGTGTCACTGATTGGAGTTGGTAGTTGAGGAAGTCTTTTCATGAAACATGAATTTCGAGTGTCTTCGTGACCATCAGTCTGAGACTGTGCTGTGACCATCAGTCTGAGACTGTGTTGTGATCATCGGCCCGCTCACTTCCACCACTAAGGTTCTGGGTTGAACCTTGGTAAGGTTTTGTGTGATTGACGCCATTTTACGAGAACGTTATGCACATTTTTTAAGTAAGTAAGTAAATGTTTATTTTTCCAACAAAAGATACATACAGTGTATATGGTATATCAGAATGAGTATGTCAGAAAAAAGGGGTATACTGAAGAAACTCTTGTATTTGTATACCCCTAAGAATTATTTACATACATCACGTGGAATATGGCAGATATTACATAATAGTACAATGTTAGTTATTATTGGCTATTATAATATAAATACAAAAAATAACACATTGATAGTAGTACTTATTTGACAATTAATAATTTATATTTTTAGTTGCGATATGCTCACTTATTGATAACAGTGTAGTGCAAGTTAGAATTGAATATACAGTTTTTGACCAATGACCTATTTTTAGTTATATTTCTCGATCATGTTCCTTTTTAATTTACAAACAAATGTATGAAATGTTGACACCATTGTAGTACTGGAAGGTAATGAATTCCAGCGTTTTACACCATAGATTGCTAAACACTTTAGTTTAACGTTAGTTCGAACACATTGTCGGACATATTGATATTGAACTCGGGAGGAGTGTGAGGAAGTTTGTTTAGTAAACAAACACTGCACATTGACAGGTACTAGTAAATTGTTATACACTTTATACATAATTGACAAGATCTTAAAATCTATTAAGTCTTGAAATCTTAGTACTCTACATCTATTAAATAACGTATTGGTATGATGAAGCCTATCAACACCATATATCAGTCTAATCACCCTTTTTTGTAAGATTGTAATACAATGTACATTGGTGATATATGTAGTTCCCCAAACTTCACAACAGTAACTCATTATTGGTAAGAAGAGTGAATAATATAAAGTAAGTAAACTTTTGTTTCCTAGGATATGACTTGCTCTATACATTACTCCAACTATTCTAGATAGCTTAGTCTTCACACTGTTTATATGATATTTCCATGTAAGTTTTTCATCAATGTTTACTCCAAGGAATTTTGTCATGTTAACTCTATTAATTCTGTGATTGCAAAATGTTATATCTAAGTCAATATTTATCTTACGGTTACCAAAGATAATGTAGTTGGTTTTTGATATATTCAGAGACAATTTGTTAACGGTGAACCATGTATATAGTTTATCTAGTTCACAATTAACAACATGTTTTAGTCTATGTACATCCGTGTCAGAATATAATATGTTGGTATCATCTGCAAACAACACAAATTTAACAAGTTCTGATACATTACATATGTCATTAATATATATTTGAATGGCGAGTGCGTCTTCTGCGGCCTGCATATTGTCTGTGTCGCTGCTTTGCTTAGAAATCTCGCTTTCGCAGCACGGTATCATCCTGCATGTCGCTGATCTCTGGCAGTTTCATTCTTAGTGGACGACTAAAAAGCAGCTCTGGTAGCGAACGCCCGGTAGTGCTATGTGGAGTTGCTCTGTAGTTGCGGAGAAAACGATGTAACTCCTGTTTCAATGATCTTCCTTCTATTGTTGCAGCTTGCACAACTTTGTTTATGTTTCATATGAAACGCTCAACCGCGGAGTTAGCTCTCGGCCAAAGAAGAGTAATTCGTCTATGATCAAATCCCAAGTATTCTGCAAACTTGCGAAATTGGTCGCTGTTAAACGTTGGACCGTTAGCCGTTTTCAGGACGTCCGGTATTCCAAACATGCTAAATATGGAATCCAGGAATAGAATCACGGTTGCAGCATTTGTAGACTTCACGACATGGGTCTCCGGATAACGAGAGTATTCGTCCACCACTACCAACATGTATACGTTGCTCAGACCATATGGGCTTTTGAAATGTGTTGAAACCACCGTCCAAGGACTTCGCGGAAGTTCCGACATTCTTAGTGGTTCTGGAGCAACTTCCGGTCCAGTACCTTGACAGGCGATGCATTGCTTGATGGTTTGTTCTGTCATCTTGTCGATATTGGGGAACCGTACCTTTTCTCGAAGAAGGCGTTTTGTCTTAACGATTCCCTGGTGTCCCTCGTGAGCCAGATGAATAGCTGTGTGTTGTAGTGTTTTAGGCAACACCAGTTGAGTTCCTCTCAAAATGACATAATTTGAGGCTGACAGTGTACTCTGAACATTGCAGAACGAGTGCATTTCAGAAACATTACACGGATCGTCCCGGTTTCCATTCTGAATGCGTTTTATGAGTTCTTGGAGCGTCTTGTCGATACAAGTGTCACTCTTCACCTCTGCCAGTGCCATTGCCTCATTCGGAACAGTGTGTTCTGCGATGATGTTTATGTAGTCATCTGCAACTTTCGATGCGTGCTCAGAATCATATTTACAGGGAAGTGGATGACGGCTCATCCAATCAGCGGGATTGTTTTTCCCCGGCTCGTATTTGATTTGCAAGCGAAGCGATCATTTCTCTAGTCTAGCCGACAACTTCGACCTAGGATTGTTCCAAATTACTTCTAATGATTTATGGTATGTTATTTGTCGTCCAGGCTTGCTGACGAATGCGTGCCTTTATTTCTATGATCACATTCGAATGCGAATGCGAATGTTTGGTGGTTGCGTCCGAATGCGAATGTTTCTTTGTGTTACGTCTAGTGTAGGGCTGTAGGCCTATATAATATGTATATATTTTTAGCGTGAAATATAAAACACTTTAATGCTACATATCTTAAATAATTACATACAAATTACAAACACGATATTTATTCTCAAAACCTGTCTACAGCTGTAGAGCAAAACATAGGCTATTGGCTTAATTTGAAAGACGCATATCCACACAAATGCGGATTTCGCCCGGGCTTTTTGGTTTTGGGACAACCAAAATCGAGCTAACCCAGGGCGTAGGGCATTCCACTTTCTCTACAATGTCCTCTAGTTGTAGACATCGAAGTTCTATTTCGACTGCTTAGTTTGATGGAACGGAATTCTGAGATGAGGCTGAACTATACCGGCTGGACGCTTGGATTTATGTACAAGTGCACTGAATGACATTTCAGTTTGCCGACTCCATTGAACAAGCGTGGGAACATTTCTGTCATTATGTTGAAACTGTTGACAACTTGAGTGTTCGACACTTATAGCAAACCAAGTTCTTTTGCCGTCTGACCACTGAGACTATCACGATTCCCTTTCACAATGATGATGGTTGATGGGACCATCTTGTCTGGCGGCGTTTCTATCAAGCCAGTGAACTGCCCTAGTGTGGGAATTGCTGATCCTGCGTAGCCGTACAGTTTGCTTTTACATTTGGAAAATTTAAGGCCATTCTTCATTGCATTATAAGTTGTCTCGTCAACAATGTCTAAGCAAGAACCACTATCTATCACCATGACGACGTCTTTCCCATTTATTTTGACGATAACTGTGGCCTGCCTTGTCTGTAGCGTAGTGCACAGACACCACATAATCTGCGTCATGATCAGTGTCAGGTGTGTTGCTTTCTACAACCTGATTGAGATTGCTAAGCCGACTGTATTACCGTTGTTTGGTATGCCTATTTTGCCTTCGATCGCAAGGCGCACGATTGTGTGGCGCCCTCTTGTGCATTGTTTGGTTGCTATTTGATGTGTTTTGATCGACACACTAGCTCAAAATGACAATTTTTGGCTGCTATACAATATATAATGACGAACGTTATCTACGTCTTCAGTGGTAGAATGTGTGTCAGCGAGGAACAGTATCTGTGGTAGAATGTGTGTCAGCGAGGAACAGTATCTGTGGTAGAATGTGTGTCAGCGAGGAACAGTATCTGAGGTAGAATGTGTGTCAGCGAGGAACGGTATGTGTGGTAGAATGTGTGTCAGCGAGGAAGAGTATCTGTGGTAGAATGTGTGTCAGCGAGGAACAGTATCTGTGGTAGAATGTGTGTCAGCGAGGAACAGTATCAGTGGTAGAATGTGTGTCAGCGAGGAACAGTATCTGTGGTAGAATGTGTGTCAGCGAGGAAGTGTATCTGTGGTAGAATGTGTGTCAGCGAGGAACAGTATCTGTGGTAGAATGTGTGTCAGCGAGGAACAGTATCTGTGGTAGAATGTGTGTCAGCGAGGAACAGTATCTGTGGTAGAATGTGTGTCAGCGAGGAACAGTATCTGTGGTAGAATGTGTGTCAGCGAGGAACAGTATCTGTGGTAGAATGTGTGTCAGCGAGGAACAGTATCTGTGGTAGAATGTGTGTCAGCGAGGAACAGTATCTGTGGTAGAATGTGTGTCAGCTAGGAACAGTATCTGTGGTAGAATGTGTGTCAGCGAGGAACAGTATCTGTGGTAGAATGTGTGTCAGCGAGGAACAGTATCTGTGGTAGAATGTGTGTCAGCGAGGAACAGTATCTGTGGTAGAATGTGTGTCAGCGAGGAACAGTATCTGTGGTAGAATGTGTGTCAGCGAGGAACAGTATCTGTTGTAGAATGTGTGTCAGCGAGGAACAGTATCTGTTGTAGAATGTGTGTCAGCGAGGAACAGTATCTGTGGTAGAATGTGTGTCAGCGAGGAACAGTATCAGTGGTAGAATGTGTGTCAGCGAGGAACAGTATCTGTGGTAGAATGTGTGTCAGCGAGGAACAGTATCTGTTGTAGAATGTGTGTCAGCGAGGAACAGTATCTGTGGTAGAATGTGTGTCAGCGAGGAACAGTATCAGTGGTAGAATATGTGTCAGCGAGGAACAGTATCTGTGGTAGAATATGTGTCAGCGAGGAACAGTATCTGTGGTAGAATGTGTATCAGCGAGGAACGGTATCTGTTGTAGAATGTGTGTCAGCGAGGAACAGTATCTGTGGTAGAATATGTGTCAGCGACGAACAGTATCTGTGGTAGAATGTGTGTCAGCGAGGAACAGTATCTGTGGTAGAATGTGTGTCAGCGAGGAACAGTATCAGTGGTAGAATGTTTGTCAGCGAGTAACAGTATGTGTGGTAGAATGTGTGTCAGCGAGGAACAGTATCTGTGGTAGAATGTGTGTTAGCGAGGAACAGTATCTGTGGTAGAAAGTGTGTCAGCGAGGAACAGTATCTGTGGTAGAATGTGTGTCAGCGAGGAACAGTATTTGTGGTAGAATGTGTATCAGTGAGGAAAAGCATCTGTGGTAGAATGTGTGTCAGCGAGGAACAGTATCTGTGGTAGAATGTGTGTCAGCGAGGAAGAGTATCTGTGATAGAATGTGTGCAGAGAGGAACAGTATCTGTGGTAGAATGTGTGTCAGCGAGGAAGAGTATCTGTGGTAGAATGTGTGTCAGCGAGGAACAGTATCTGTGGTAGAATGTGTGTCAGCGAAGAAGAGTATCTATGGTAGAATGTGTGTCAGAGAGGAACGGTATCTGTGATAGAATGTGTGTCAGAGAGGAACAGTATCTGTGGTAGAATGTGTGTCAGCGAGGAACGGTATCTGTGGTAGAATGTGTGTCAGCGAGGAACGGTATCTGTGGTACAATGTGTGTCAGCAAGGAACAGTATCTGTGGTAGAATGTGTGTCAGCGAAGAAGGGTATCTGTGGTAGAATGTGTGTCAGCGAGGAACAGTATCTGTGGTAGAATGTGTGTCAGCGAGGAACAGTATCTGTGATAAAATGCGTGTCAGCGAGGAACAGTATCTGTGATAGAATGTGTGTCAGCGAGGAACAGTATCTGTGATAGAATGTGTGTCAGTGAGGAACAGTATCTGTGATAGAATGTGTGTCACTGAGGAACAGTATCTGTGATAGAATGTGTGTCAGCGAGGAACAGTATCTGTGATAGAATGTGTGTCAGCGAGGAACAGTATCTGTGGTAGAATGTGTATCAGCGAGGAACGGTATCTGTTGTAGAATGTGTGTCAGCGAGGAACAGTATCTGTGGTAGAATATGTGTCAGCGACGAACAGTATCTGTGGTAGAATGTGTGTCAGCGAGGAACAGTATCTGTGGTAGAATGTGTGTCAGCGAGGAACAGTATCAGTGGTAGAATGTTTGTCAGCGAGTAACAGTATGTGTGGTAGAATGTGTGTCAGCGAGGAACAGTATCTGTGGTAGAATGTGTGTTAGCGAGGAACAGTATCTGTGGTAGAAAGTGTGTCAGCGAGGAACAGTATCTGTGGTAGAATGTGTGTCAGCGAGGAACAGTATTTGTGGTAGAATGTGTATCAGTGAGGAAAAGCATCTGTGGTAGAATGTGTGTCAGCGAGGAACAGTATCTGTGGTAGAATGTGTGTCAGCGAGGAAGAGTATCTGTGATAGAATGTGTGCAGAGAGGAACAGTATCTGTGGTAGAATGTGTGTCAGCGAGGAAGAGTATCTGTGGTAGAATGTGTGTCAGCGAGGAACAGTATCTGTGGTAGAATGTGTGTCAGCGAAGAAGAGTATCTATGGTAGAATGTGTGTCAGAGAGGAACGGTATCTGTGATAGAATGTGTGTCAGAGAGGAACAGTATCTGTGGTAGAATGTGTGTCAGCGAGGAACGGTATCTGTGGTAGAATGTGTGTCAGCGAGGAACGGTATCTGTGGTACAATGTGTGTCAGCAAGGAACAGTATCTGTGGTAGAATGTGTGTCAGCGAAGAAGGGTATCTGTGGTAGAATGTGTGTCAGCGAGGAACAGTATCTGTGGTAGAATGTGTGTCAGCGAGGAACAGTATCTGTGATAAAATGCGTGTCAGCGAGGAACAGTATCTGTGATAGAATGTGTGTCAGCGAGGAACAGTATCTGTGATAGAATGTGTGTCAGTGAGGAACAGTATCTGTGATAGAATGTGTGTCACTGAGGAACAGTATCTGTGATAGAATGTGTGTCAGCGAGGAACAGTATCTGTGGTAGAATGTGTGTCAGCGAGGAACAGTATCTGTGATAGAATGTGTGTCAGCGAGGAACAGTATCTGTGATAGAATGTGTGTCAGCGAGGAACAGTATCTGTGGTAGAATGTGTGTCAGCGAGGAACAGTATCTGTGATAGACTGTGTGTCAGCGAGGAACAGTATCTGTGATAGAATGTGTGTCAGCGAGGAACAGTATCTGTGGTAGAATGTGTGTCAGCGAGGAACAGTATCTGTGGTAGAATGTGTGTCAGCGAGGAACAGTATCTGTGATAGAATGTGTTTCAGCGAGGAACAGTATCTGTGATAGAATGTGTGTCAGTGAGGAACAGTATCTGTGATAGAATGTGTGTCAGCGAGGAAGAGTATCTGTGGTAGAATGTGTGTAAGCAAGGAAGAGTATCTGTGGTAGAATATGTGTCAGCAAGGAAGAGTATCTGTGGTAGAATGTGTGTCAGCGAGGAACAGTATCTGTGGTAGAATGTGTGTAAGCGAGGAACAGTATCTGTGGTAGAATATGTGTCAGCAAGGAACAGTATCTGTGGTAGAATGTGTGTCAGCGAGGAACAGTATCTGTGGTAGAATGTGTGTCAGCGAGGAACAGAATCTGTGGTAGAATGTGTTTCAGCGAGGATCAGTATCTGTGGTAGAATGTGTGTCAGCAAGGAACAGTATCTGTGGTAGAATATGTGTCAGCAAGGAACAGTATCTGTGGTAGAATGTGTGTCAGCGAGGAACAGTATCTGTGGTAGAATGTGTGTCAGCGAGGAACAGAATCTGTGGTAGAATGTGTTTCAGCGAGGAACAGTATCTGTAGTAGAATGTGTGTCAGCGAGGAACAGTATCTGTAGTATAATGTGTGTCAGCGAGGAACAGTATCTGTAGTAGAATGTGTGTCAGCGAGGAACAGTATCTGTGGTAAAATGCGTGTCAGCGAGGAACAGTATGTGTGATAGAATGTTTGTCAGCGAGGAACAGTATCTGTGAGAGAATGTGTGTCAGCGAGGAACAGTATCTGTGGTAGAATGTGTGTCAGCGAGGAACAGTATCTGTGGTAGAATGTGTGTTAGCGAAGAACAGTATCTGTGGTAGAATGTGTGTCAAAGAGGAACAGTATCTGTGGTAGAATGTGTGCCAGCGAGGAACAGTATCTGTGGTAAAATGCGTGTCAGCGAGGAACAGTATCTGTGATAGAATGTGTGTCAGCGAGGAACAGTATCTGTGACAGAATGCGTGTCAGCGAGGAACAGTATCTGTGGTAGAATGTGTGTCAGCGAGGAACAGCTTCTGTGATAGAATGTGTGTCAGCGAGGAACAGTATCTGTGGTAGAATGTGTGTCAGCGAGGAACAGTATCTGTGGTAGAATGTGTGTCAGCGAGGAACAGTATCTGTGGTAGAATGTGTGTCAGCGAGAAACAGTATCTGTGGTAGAATGTGTGTCAGCGATTAACAGTATCTGTGGTAGAATGTGTGTCAGCGAGGAACAGTATCTGTGGTAGAATGTGTGTCAGCGAAGAACAGTATCTGTGGTAGAATGTGTGTTAGCGAGGAACAGTATCTGTGGTAGAATGTGTGTCAGCGAGGAAGTGTATCTGTGGTAGAATGTGTGTCAGCGAGGAACAGTATCTGTGGTAGAATGTGTGTCAGCGAGGAACAGTATCTGTGATAGAATGTGTGTCAGCGAGGAAGTGTATCTGTGGTAGAATGTGTCTCAGCGAGGAACAGTTTCTGTGGTAGAATGTGTGTCAGCGAGGAACAGTATCTGTGGACGACACGAAAACTAGATTAGTTTAGGCGAATACGGGATTACGATTGGTTGCCCGTCTTTCGTTCACGTACAGTGTACCAGACATCGAGTATACAGGTTGAAACTGATTGTCTACGGCATAAAGCAACTGGAATTATAAAGGAACAAGCAACACGGATTATGACGGTTGAATATAACGACGTGAAAGCAGGCGTAATTAGTACAATTGCCGTCTTAATTATCATAATTAGCTGTTTACTTATAGCAGTGCTCATGAAATATGTCGAACTCGGCGAAGATCGCACAGCTCCCTTCATGATGTCACTCTCCATGACTGACCTACTCAGAGGTCTAACCCCTTAATGCAGTGCTGTACTCTAGTGTGACTCCGACTGTGCAACATATGACACGATAAGTATCCAATGTAAACACGTCTTGCATGTCGTGGTTCGGTTTCATATCAACGCATAGTCAAGCGTGGGTGGCCTTGTCTAAGGTGGTGTCTATTCTGAAACCACTTAAATACAAGATGCTGCTCTCAAGAAATCGCTACTACGAAAAAATCGCCTCCATGTGGATCATAAGGGCAGCTCTAGCAGGTACAGAGGCAATTCTTACGGGTACCATCACGTGGAATATGGACATCTGCACATACAGGGTCGAGGCTGACAACATAGTTGTCTCTGGGACAGTATTGATCTCCAAGTACGCTTTGTCCATGGAATCGGCGACGACCGGAGAATGGTGACGCTAAAAGCGGTGCGCTCCGCCTGAATCATCCTTGTAATTTGCATCGTCGCTCTCGCGCTTGCGTTACTGCTGGGCGTCCATGTTCTGCTGCGATACGTCTTGTAGTCGCCGAGTCATTTGGTTTATACACAGCAGCACGTTCTTGATCTGTTTCCTCTGTATGGTGCTGCGCCGCTCCATTCGATGTAGGTTGAGGTTAACGTTTAAAGCATAAAGTGTTTAGATGACAGCACTGCCATAGCGAGAGCTGTATAGGTTACAACGAACGTAAACCAATCCGAGTTCTGTTAAGGTTATGTGCTAGTGATTAGTTCAATTAATTAATTTTACTGCACTTATTTGCACCATAAATCTGGCAATTATTACCATGCACAGCCGCATTACAATATATGTAATATAGCTATTACTATTATTAAAACATTAAAATTGATATAAATAATAAACATATATGGACAGCAATAATAATAAAAAATAATGCCAGATATAACAACAAGTTAAGAAATATAATAATGTATGTATGTGTGTATGTATGTATGTATTTATGTATGTATGTGTGTATGTATGTATGTATGTATGTATGTATATATGTATGTATATTTTTATGTGTGTGTGTATGTATATATGTATGTATGTATGTTTGTATATATGTATGTATGTATGTATGTATGTATGTTTGTATGATTGTATGTATGCATCCATGTGTGATTGTATGCATGTGTGTGCATATGTATGTATATTTGTATGTATGCATGTGTGCATGCAGGCGCTTGTATGCGTGTACACGTGTATGTATGTATGTATGCATGTATGTATGTATGTGTGTATGTGTGTATGTGCGTATGTGCGTATGTGCGTATGTCCGTATGTGCGTATGTGGGTATGTGCGTGTGTGCGTGTGTGCGTGTGTGCGTGTATGCGTGTGTGCGTGTGTGCGTGTGTGCGTGTGTGCGTGTGTGCGTGTGTGCGTGTGTGCGTGTGTGCGTGTGTGCGTATGTGCGGATGTATGTATGTATATATGTATGCATGTATCTATGTATCTATGTATACACATATTTGCGGCACCACTTGGACCACTTGGAGGCTTGAACAATCGGCGGACTCGCTGGGGCTGTAGGGCAGAGAGGTCAAAGCAAAGAACAATTACTGTGCTAATTAATCACCGCCCCCTCCATCGTTTACCGCGAGACGTAACAATCAATCACAATCACAATCACAATACTTTACTGTTCATTGGGAGGGAAATTCATGTGGAGTGTAGAGCAGCATATTAAGACATATAAAACAAATGTACATGTAATATACACAATGTAAAAATAAAAAGAGTAAAAGTAATAAAAGTTAGATCGGTTAAATAAATAAATAAGTTAAATATGTTAAATAAGTTACAACAGTTTTTTAAAAGTTAAGTTAAAGTTAAATCATCTCACAAATCATAGGCAAGGAAGACTGGCAGAGATGAAGGGAACGAAGGTCAGTTACTTATTCAGTAGTCTTATTGACGAGGGAAGAAAAGAGTTTCGAGTGCGGTTCAATTTGCAGTGAGGGAGTTGATAGCGACGGCCAGAAGGAAGTAGTTTATAGTATGGAAACAGGGGATGTTCTGGGTCTGAGGATATATTCCTTCCCTTTCTTTCTGCCCGTTGCCTGTACAGATCTTCTAGACTGGTCTGCTTTTTTCCCACCACCTTGCCACTAACCCTGACTGTTCGTGCCAGAGTGTTGCGATGCACGATACTCAGGCTGCCGTACCACACAAGAAACCCAAATGTAATAGAGCTTTCTATGTAGCATCTGTAGAAGGTTTGTAGAACATGTGTGCTGACACTGAGTGACCTGAGCTTGCGTAAGAAATACAGCTTTTGCTGGCACTTTCTGTTGATTATCGCTGTATTTTCACCAAATGTGAGCTTTGGATCAATGATAGTGATTTAACAAGATTTAACAAGATTGCCAACCAGAAAATTACTCTGGATGGCAGTTGGACAAGGAAGCCTTTTGGCTTATCGAGAGTCCAATACTTTTTATCTACATGTATCCCGCCTGTGTGTGTCGATTTTATTTTAAAACATATTCACGCTACTAGCACCAACACAATCAGGAGATAATCTGTTCCATTCATTTACAGTCCTTTGTGAGAATGAGAACTTTCTTATATCTAATCTACACTGCTCCTTTACTAATGTAGCTTCATGTCCTCTGGTCCTTCTATCTTTCTTAACTGAGAAAAAAATGTTTCTATCAATATTTTCATAACCATTCAATATTTTAAACACTTCTATGTGATCTCCTCTCAATCTCCTGGTCTCTAGTGTTGTTAAACCACATTCTTTTAGGCGTATTTCGTAACTAAGATCCCTCAGATTTGGTATCATTTTAGTCGCTCTCCTCTGTACTCTTTCTAGCATATCTATGTCCTTCTTGCGATATGGCCTCCATGCTTGTATACAATATTCTAAATGAGGCCTAACTATTGTTTTGTACAGCGGTATTATTAGCTCTTTTTCCTTATACGTTATGTTTCGCCTAATTAATCCAAGGATTTGATTTCCCTTTGAAGCTGCAATTCCGCACTGCTCTGAAACCTTCATAACAGCACTAATGGTTAACCCTAAGTCCTTTTCTTTTACAGTAGTACTTAGAACAGTACCCCCTATTTTATATTTTACCTCTTCATTCCCATGACCTGTGTGGAGGCATTTACATTTCCTAAAATTGAACAGCATTTGCCACTTTTCAGACCATTTGATCAACCTATCAAGATCATCTTGTAAATGCTGTCTGTCTCCATCACTTTTAATCCTTCTAAACACTTTTGTATCATCCGCAAATTTTAACACCTTGCTTGTTATATCATCGTCCAAATCGTTGATATATATTAAGAATAATATAGGTCCTAGTACTGATCCCTGTGGTACCCCACTCAATACCGATTTCCAGTTTGAAGCTTTCCCATCAACTACTACACGTTGTCTTCTGTCATTCAGCCATTTTTCTATCCAGTTTATTATACCATTTCCTATGCCATGGGCCTTTAGCTTAAGGAGTAATCTTTGATGTGGTACTTTGTCGAAAGCTTTTTGAAAATCTAAATAGATGATATCTACTGGTGATCCCTCATCTACCCACCTAGTGATGTCTTCCAAAAAACATAACATATTTGTTAAGCATGACCTCGCTTTTAAAAACCAATATTGAGATGGGTTTATCAAGTTGTGCCGAGATTTAATTCTTCAGTTTTACGAACGTTCAGGTCTAGGAAATGATTGTCACACCACACTGTGAAATCAGCTACAGCGCACGCACATACTTGATCAGAGCCGGATAGGTCGACGATAGCTGTGTCATCGCTGTATTTGATGAAATTGACGCTCTCCTGGCTGCTACGACATTCGTCTGTGTAAAGTGTGAACAGAACAAGATAGATCATCGAGCCCTGGGAGCACCGGTGAAAGGGAAGAGTGAGTTTGAAACAGCACCAATATAGCGCACTACTTGCGTACGCTCAGTAAGAAACTGGTTCACCCACAAGATGATGTGTGGGTTCACATGCATATTGATAAGTTTACTCATCATGATGTGTGGCTGGATGGTGTTGAAAGCCGACGAAAAGTCAATAAAGACTATCCTGGCAAACGACTTGGGCTTTTCCAAGGTGAGTATACACATTATGACATAGAGTGAGAACTGTATCATCCACACCTCGATTGTGTTTATACGCAAATTGGAGGGGATCCAGTTGATCCCCAACATGCTGCAGGAGAGGACGAAGTACGAGTCGCTCAAAGCACTTCATGGCGATTGAGGTAAGCGCCACTGGGCGGTAGTCGTCGAGAACAGATGGCACAGGTTTACAGGCCAGGGGATGCGATGCTGCTTCAGAGACCAGTTGAAAAGGATGCTGAACACTGCACCCAGCTGAGCATGGCACTCCTTGAGGACCCGACCACTGACGTTGTCAGGCCCAGCTGCCTTGTGAGGATTAACGTGCTTGACGATCTTACTGACGTCATCAGGAGTTGTTTCTGGGATATCATCCTCAGTGAGCTGAGACTCAATATCGTCCACCGCCTCCTGACGCTCACATGAGAAGTCATGCCGGTCAAAACGCCCAAAGTAGGAATTCAAGTCCTCAGCGAACTTTAGACTCTCTTCCGCTGACTCTGAAGTTTGTAAGACACGTTTGCCGGACTCAACACCAGACAGAGTTTTTAGTCCCTGCCATGCCCTGCGCATATTGCCGTATTGGAACAAGCGTTCAATGTTGTCCTTGTATTCTAGTTTAGCGTCCCTGATCTGCTTTTTTAGAGGACACTGGATCCTTTTTGCTTCAGTGCTGTTGTTAGACATGAAAGCTCTATTCTTCTCGTTGATTATGTTTTTCAGTTCTTTACTCACCCACGATTTGTTATTTGAGAAGATTTTCACAGTCTTTGTGGGGACAATATCTCATCACAAAACTTGATATAGTCTGTGACGACATGAACTGCTTCTTCCAGCGAAGAACTGGATTCAATAGGAACATTCCACAAAGTAAAGTAAAAACACCCCCTGAGGGCGTCGACCGAGTTCAAGTCCCACGTTTTTATAGTTTTCTGCACTGCTTTCTGTCTCTGCAGTTTAGTTCTATATGCTGGGATCAAATGTACCACATTGTGATCAGCTGTACCGAGTGCCATCTTCTTCACGGACTTGAAAGATTCAGGGTGATACTACCGCGTGTCTGACACGTCACGTACTGCTGGTAAACAGGCAATGTTTTGTCTAGTCGGCAGCTATTGAAATCTCCGAGTATTATGTTATGCGAGTCTGGTGACATTGTCTCACGCCGTTGCACACAGCTAGTGATTGCATAAGCTGCGCGTGCAACATTAGCTGACGGTGGCACATACGTGTAGACCAGAGTTAAAAATAGCTGTTCGAACTCTCTGGGTAAATAGGTCGGACGCAGCGACACTGACAATAGCTCCACGTCCGGGGTACACAGTTCTTCCCTCACGATGACAGACTTACACCAGCGTTGGTTAATGTACACACAGATCCCTCCACCCTATGATATGCCACTCAGCTTTTTGTTCTTGTCCAATCGCATTGGGGTACTAAAGCCATCAACGTCAAGTTCACTGTCCGGTAATGTTTCATCTAACCAGGTTTCAGTCAGACATATCAAACAAGCTTCTTCATAGGCCAACTTAGCGCAACATTGGCCTGAAGTTCGTCAATTTTCGAACGTAATGATCGGACATTAGCTAACATGATAGAGGGCAGGGGGAGGGTGCGTACCTTCTTTTTCTTCAGTCTCTGGCGAACGCCTCCATTCTTGCCTGCATGCATAAATTGATTCGACTTACGTTTGACAGCCCAACTACGGCTTTGCTTGGGCTGTTGAACGTAAGGTCTCTTCGTAACAAAGCAGACGTTGTTATAGACTACATATATGTGAAAACGACATCGACATTCTGTGCTAGGCAGAGACGTTGTTGTGCAGTAATAATGCGACCTTTACTTCTGCGATGGTCCCTGACAATTTTTAACATCTCCCGTGGAGCGATTGTCGGGGTGGGGTAGTTGGGGGCGTATTTCTTGAATGCGTTTCGCTTCGAAACACCGCAATCTTCACACTCGGTGACTTCAATGTTCGCTATGGACACGATGACTACAAAGATACACGTGACTTAACTGCATTGCTGAACGATGTAAACGTAAAACAACATGTGACATCGGCAACACACTGCCGGGGTAACATTCTCGACCTCGTTATCACCCCGGTGAATGGCTCTATTGTGACAGATATATCGGTGGAGTCCTTGCTCACAGATCACCACATCATCAAGTGTAAGTTGGTTTCATCTAAGCCACGACCAGTGCGTAAGGAAGAGATTTATTGTAAATATGCTGCAATCAACATGCAGCAGTTTTCGTGCGACTTACGCGCATCGCCACTGGTTAACAACCCCGCCGACCACGTTGAGAGTCTGTTTGAACAGTATAATGATGAACTTCGAACGGTAATTGACAGCCATGCACGAGTCATCCAACGACTGATAAATGTGCGTCCAAGTCAACCATGGCGGACTGACAACTTGCAGCTGATGAGACAGCAAGTGCGACGAGCAGAGCGCAAGTGGCGTCACACGCGGCTAGCTGTCCAACCTGAAATGTACAGACTTGCGTGACGCATTTAAGCAGAGCATCGTCACAACCAAATCTGCTTGTTGCTGTGCTGACATCGAAGCTACATCTCACGATATCAAAGCAATGTATCGCGTCACGAACAGTTTGATGGGCCGTACTCGTACGCCTGTGCTCCCCGAATGTGACGACGACCCGAATGCGCTAGCTGAGCGATTGGTCTCTTACTTCACAGAAAACATCGCTGATATCAGTACACGGCTGCTGAATGCACGCTCGCTATGCCAATTGCCCGCATTCCTACATGACATCAAATGCTGTATTGAAGACCCATTTCCCCGTGATCAGCCACTTACAATGGCCACCGACCGAATATCTCGTTGTACACTGGTTGCCTATACGCTAGCGTATTGAATTCATGCAGTCATCTCGGCCCTGCGTACATTTCATCGCTCGTGACATCCTACACCGACCAGATCACTTAGGTCGGCCGAACAAGGTCTGCTGACTGTTTCGAGATATCACCTTGAACATTATGACCGTCGTTCCTTCTCAGTGGCTGGCCCGATCCTGTGGAATGTCCTGCCTCATTCAGTCAGGCAAGCAAACTGAGTTGCCACTTTCAAATCACTCTTAAAGACATACTTAGTTTGGCAGGCCTTCAAAGAACTTTGCAGTCCGCATCAGTGACATTTGTGCAATGTTGACATTCGATATGTATTTAAGATGCAGTTATTTATTTATTATTATTATACATATTATATGTATTTATTTAATTTATGCACATTATTTATTTTACGTTTTTAAACGGCTAATTTATTTAATTTATAAATATATAAACATTTGTAAATAATATATATATATACATATATATTTATTTATTTTTATACAGGTTTTTCTAACTGACATTTTATGTAATTTTTATATACTACTTTTAAATCATTAATTTTCTTTTACCTTTCTAGTTAATATTTCTATTTAATATGTTTCAAGTCATTTAATGTATTTTTATTTAAACTCTACGATTGTCAGCGTCTTTGAGCAGATCATGTATCCGGACACACGGCGCTCTATAAATGCTTTATAATAACAATACTAAATATTAATATCTACTGTTGATCCCTCGTCTACCCATTTGGTAATTAATCTTCCAAAAAACATGACCTCGCTTTTAGAAACCCATTTTGAGATGGGTTTATCAAGTTATGTTTAACAAGAAAATCCACCATGTGATCTTTAATTAGTCCTTCTAATAATTTGCAAAGCACCGATGTTAAACTTATATAGTTTTCTGATTTGTTCATCGACCCTTTTTTAAATAACGGTATAATGTTTGCTTCTTTCCATTCCAATGGAACCACTCCCTCTTCTAATGACGAATTGAAAACTGTTGCAAGCGATAGGCTAATTTGTTCTACAATTTCTAATAGTAGTTTGGGCGGAATCCCATCCACTGCAGGTGGTTAATTATCCTTCATAGCCCTTATTTTCTTAGCTACTGTCATCGTCACGTTTATCGACTTCTCTTCTATCACATTTACTCTCACTTCCTTTCGTGCCTTAATCTTTCTTCCCATCACATTTTCTTCTCTCCTCTCCCGTCCCATTTTCCTTCCCTCAAATCACCTTCCCTTCTCTAAGTCTCCTTTCGTCTCTCTCCATGTCACCTGTCTCCTTGCTAATTTTCATTTCCACGATGATGTATGTTGTCTAACATTTGTTAAATATTACTATCACGACTGTCAAGTACCAAGGCATCTAGTAAATGAAGGGTATTTTTGCTAACTACATTCAAAATATCCCGAAAAATACATCCTTGATACGTATGATACACAGATGGTTAATACATGCCACACGACAGTACGCCTGTTTTAATACAATTTAACGACATACCTGTCTCAATGACGTAACCAAGACATTTCTTGAACATTACATCTACAAACTTACATGCGATATATATCAATCACCAGGAATATTCATATATGAATCGACATTTGAGAGCTGCGCGCGATAATGGCACACATGGCTAACTTCCTCTCTTTGAAACGGTAAATTAATGATGCTAAGTCTGCAATGATTACGTGAGAGCGTGGAAAGTGCCTATAAGACACAGTTGTTGCCACTGATCTGCTCACTAACTATTGGAAGTAGACATCGCTGTTGCGTCGAGAAGCAGAATATCTTGCAAAATAATGTTATTTGTTTTTCAAAAATTTGACAGTTAGCTATAAAGAACATTGGCTTTCAAAGACGTCATAAATTTCGTTCAGGCCATCGACGTATCGCTTGAGATCATGTCGACATAAAGATGTTCTACATTACCAAAATGGATCCCGGGATTATTTGAAAGTTTTGTTGCGCCCGTTGTTGGACGGCGAATCGTACAGGTGGGGACAGCAAGACGCACTATCTACAGCAAGACGCACTTGGAACATTACCGGTTGTTATGTGCAAACAATTCCGAAATACAAAGTTCAGTTCATAGCTTGAACTCTAAATTGGATTCTACGGACACGCAATGATGATATAAATTGTATGATGGATTCGGATGAATATAACAACGTGAAGACAGGGGTAATCGCGACAATAATTGTCTGGAATATCGTCATGAACTCTCTACTCATCGCAGTGCTACTGAAATATCCAGAACTTCGCGAAGACCGCACAGCTCTCTTCATAATGTCGCTCTCTCTGGGTGATCTATTCATGGGTCTCACGACCTTTCCCATCAGCGCATTAGTGTGTTCTAACGTGACCCCGACGGTGCAACATATGACGCAATACCTCCCCAAAGTTAACATGGCATGCATGGCTTTTACCGCATTCGTCTCGATGCACAGTCAAGCGTGGGTGGCCATGTCCAAGATGATATATATTCTGAAGCCGCTTAAATACGAAATACTGCTCTCAAGAAAACGCTGCTACGGAATAATTGCCTCCATATGGGTGGCAGGTGCCACCGCCGGAATATTAATCTCGAACTTTGCCACTACGTGGAATACCGACCTGTGCACGAACAGAATACGCACGGGCAGCGCCAGCGTGTCTGTGATCCTGTTCACCTATTACTTCGTAGTAACCATTATCCCAGAGGCGACACTCATCTACGCCACGGTGAGAATTTTTGTTATCATCGTTCGAACTCACAGGCAAGTTTCAGCACAGGAAATGTCAGTCAACGGGAGCGGCTCCGTCTCGGGAACAGTGACTCTAAAGGCCATTCGGTCCTCCAGAAACATCCTTGTCATATGCTTCGTAGCATTGGCGCTCACGGTGCCGCTTGTAGGGCATATGGTGATGCGATTCATCTTAGGTGACAGTCAGGTAGTAGCGACGTTTAGTTTCTTCGTTATTTGGATTTACAGCTGCGTTTCGTTCACGAATAGTTTCGTGTATATGGTTCTCCACCGATCGGTCCGACGTAAATTAAGGCTAATGTTGATTGGGGTGTATGAATCCTGTCGTAGTTTGTGAAAGGAGAAATACTGACATTGGTGTCTATCTAAACTCTGCGTATGAACCACGTAGGGAGTAAAAAAAGGCCATGCTGTAGTTTGCTCTGCTTGCTCAGAGCATATCTCGCATCCAATTGAGGACCAGCTCGATGGATCCGGACGGAGCAAGAACTAGTGGGTTAGACGTAGACGTCGTCAATCCGTAAGTTTATGACACATCACACACGTGGGATAGGGTACTTACTGTCAGTTAAACGTTCGATGTTTCTTCCGAAATTAACAAGCAACTTGAAATGCACAACATATGCCACGTTTCGAAAACGCATGAAGTGGCCTTAAACCCTCGCATCCAGGTCACCTGGATCGGTGTTCTTATAACTAAACTGCAGTGCTCTATAGATCGATGTCGTCGATATAGGAGTTAACAGTCACGTGTTTAGTTCTTCCAATACAGGTAATGATACGCAATCGTACTAATTTGTGCAACTGAGTCCATGCATATTTGAGATTGAGCAGGCGCATTTATTGAATTGATAGTTTGTTTCCTGATAATGTCAGCAAGCGAGGAGAATGGTACTTGGTGCATATACGCACGCACGCACACACGCACGAACGGACACAAACACATGGACACACAACAAACACACACGCACGCACGCACCCATGATCACAACTTCCCCCACCCCACCCCACATATGCATTATATGTTGTCTATATATTGTACTTATTGGCGTTTCGAAACATGGGACATTCTCATCACCACACATTCCTGTTATGGAAAAGATACTAAACACTTTCTGCACGATGTCTGTTCCAAGAGAAATAAAATATTCCCAACATTGAAATTAAAACAAACGTATTGTTGTTGTCAATCTAAAAAAGGACACACACTAAATTAAAGCTGTTTATCAGATAAAGGAAAAACACAACGAGCGACTATTCTAGGCGAATTAATTTTGGTATTAGTGTAATATATGAAACAAGATATGCTAATGTAGAAAGACTCAAACCGAATCTACTTTTCCTGTGTAAGCTAATCGCCGCAATGGCACCTACTCTATTCCAACTATCACTGCTAATGCAATGTCACTCATGGATGTTAACAGGACTGTGCTTGATTATTGCAACGCCTGGCTCATTTTATATTATTGCCAGAAGTATGCCAGTTGTTGCGTACAAATGCATTGTATACGCCTACTGCTTAAAATGAAGGGCACGTTTGATGGTTTTCTGTCATTACACATCAGTTCCGTATCATTTTCTTATGTCTTGATTATTGGAGAAATGTATATAATATGGAATTAACCTAACACCACACACACACACACACACACACACACACACACACACACACACACACACACACACACACACACACACACACACACACACACACACACACACACACACACACACACACACACACACACACACACACACACACACACACACACACACACACACACACACACACACACACACACACACACACACACACACACACACACACACACACACACACACACACACACACACACACACACACACACACACACACACTCACACACACACCCACACACACACACATAAACACACACACACAAAATCCAGGATAATTTCATACTAACCGCAAACTGCAAATCCTCTCCCATTTTCACCTCAAAGTGCAAGTATGTTGGATTATTTATGGACGATATAATGGTGAAAAATTTACTATTAGTATTGAAATAGATGAAGCAGCTCTCATGTGGCGCCTGCTGTTGTGTCCAAATTATAGATATGATAACGCCTACACTATATTAATTCTTAACTTTGTATGATTATATCAAACGTATTGCTAAATATTACATTTACCCCAGACGTGTTAATTTTTATGTCCTGCTTTTTATTACAATTATGTCTTGAATCAGATGACGTCAATGGTACAAAACAAAAGTTCGCAATATTTGTTAAAAACATACATCAATTTTTTTTTTATAAACAAATTACAGCCCTCGGTGTATGTAAATACTATGCTGTGCACAACGAGCTTAGTTTAGCTTGGCCCTAAATGACATATCCATCCCGTGACCTGCTGCCTAACAAAAACTCCGTCAAGCGATAAAAAATAGATGCCGTGGTGGTGCGTTCTTGCATTCCGTTGTATATTTTGTTGAAATTCTGGCCACAAACGTGGTGCTTTATGATAAAAACATCAGGCAAATTGTTGAAAGTGACAATTATATTAAATAATGCTTTATTTATGAGCTGTCATGCAGCAATAGTAATGCAATTCACGTATATAACCGTTATCAACATTCGTGGCAAAGGCAAAGCTTGACGGAGGTCACGCACAAAATAGATTGTGACGTAAGCTAACCGCTACTTACTGGATACATCAATTTGCACTTAATCCACGACTGCTCTGTCGGCAACGATTGTTCTGTCGTTCCGACGAGGCCGACTCGCGGAAGGCAATGTCATTTGCTGTGCGCGAGCAGTCACTTGGCATGGCGGAACTTTCATCGTATAGTTGGCGCGGTTTGATAAAAAGGAATCTGAAGTCAGTTGTGTGGGCCTATACATCTAAGCGAGTTAATACAATCATTTGTAACTAATAATAATAATAAGATAACTTCTATCGCGCCTAAATCCTTAGAAACCAAGCTCAGAGGCGCATCAAAACAAAAGGATTGGTCAATCTCAAAATCCATAAGTAGTATTCTAGTTGTCAACAGATGGGTCAAGGCGCTAGGAAGTTACGGTGGATAAGCAAGATTGTAAAGAAAAGTTTTTAAATGACCACGGAATTTTGTAATATTTTTAACTGATCTAACACTAACAGGGAGCATATTCCAAAGAGTTAGTGCAGCAACATAAAAAGCCCTAGTTCCAATGTTATTGTTGACTCTAGGAAAAAAAAGTAGGTAAGAACTAGAAGATCGAAGCTGTATAGATTTTCGTACAGGAGTAAGCAATGAATGCAAATATGATGGTTCCCTACTGGACAGTGCCTGGTATGTAATAGCACAGATCTTAAATATTATACGATATCGTACAGGAAGCCAATGCAAAGACTTCAAAAGTGGTACAGAGCGATAAAAACGAGGTGATTTAGTAACTACTCTTGCTAGACAATTATGGACACGCTGAAATTTTGTGATATCCTTGCTGGTGAGATTATAAAGGAGGGAATTGCAATATTCAAGTGTGCTGCTAACAAGCGCCGTTGCAATAGTTTTAGTAACAGAAAATTACATATACCGGCGAATACGGCGAATATCACGATTATGATAAAAAGCAGCGACATGTTTGAGATATGTGTTGTTGGAAATTGAAGTTACTATCAAAGATCACTCCTAGATTACGCACCGAGGTTGCTGGCCTGATACACTGATTCAAAATACCCGTAAGGTAAAACCATCCACAATATCACGCCTATAGTTTATGCCAAGCCAGGTTATCGTTTTAGTATTACCCCACGCAGAAAGGTTGCTTTGAAAGTGCGGCTGACCACGCCATGTGATGCTGCGTAGCGTAGCCATTAAATGTTGTGCAAAACGTACGTAAAGAATTATATAAATGCAGGAAACACAATCACTGCAAAATATCGTGCAAGTAAGAATGTGAAGTCGGATAAAACTAACAAGTATAAAGTTCTAAGCATGAATGAAATTTGACGAATCGACTAACAGCATACACGTAACGAAACGTGACTGGAAGATAATCGCGACAATACCAGTAGTGAACGGTAAGGTGCAGAGAAACCTCGAGTTTCAGCTAGACACTGTGGCAACATGCAACATGTTGACACGCCGCGATCATGCCATCACGGTCAAACCGCAACTGACCACGACAAAGGAAGCAGTCACGCTGTATGACGACGCTATAGTGATGTCAGATGGTTGGTGTACCAGGACAGTTACTGACAACTCGAACAACAAACACCAGCTGAACTTTTTAGTGATCAACACTAAGCAACACAGTTTGCTGTCACTGAACATTTGCATTGATCTCGGTCTAATAAAGATAAATGAGTCTGTTCACCTCGTGTCTAAAGAACTACTTGAAAATGTTCTGATGCAGTATGAGAATGTGTTTCATGGTATTGGATGTCTACCTGACGAGTTTGAGCTATATGTCGATCCGTCTGTAACCTCAGTCCAAGTTAGACCAAGGAAAATGAATTCCTCTTTCGATGAAAGATGACCAACGAAAATGAATTCCTCTTTTAATGAAAGATTATGTGAAAGCCAAGATTAATACTCTGGAAGAACAAAGTAAATCGAGAAGGTTGAGAATCCTACACCATGAATAAGTAACTTGCAGTCAGTCAGGAAAATAAACGGGACAGTTATACTTTTTCTTGATCCACAAAATCTGTACCAGGCTCTGAGAAGAAACCACTTTAAGTTGACAGACATCGAAGATGTGTTGCCTCAGTTGGAAGAGGCCAAGGTGGTCAGCCTGTGTGATGCTAAGAACGGTTTCTTACATGTGAAATTGTCGAAGAAATCCAGTCATCTCACAACATTTACAGGAGATACAACCAACACCAGAAGAGTTCCAGCGGAGACTCCCGAGTGCCATGGAAGGACTCGAAGGTGTATCAGTCGTGCCGGACGACATACTGATATTCGGGAAAGATCGAGCAGAGCACGTTGAAAATTTGAGAAAATTCCTCAAACGAGCTAATGAGTGTGGACTGAAACTGAACAAGAACAAATGCAGATTCCACATGACAGAACTACCATACACCGTACACATGCTTACATCAGAAGGTATGAAAGCGGACCCGAAGAAGGTGTGTGCAATCAGAGACAAGGAAGCATCACGAAACTCATAGGACGTACAACGTTTCCTAGCATATGTCAACTACATGGCTAAGTTCATATCGAACTTATCTGCAGAGAGTGAGCAGCTGCGTAAACTATTGAATCTACCAAAGAAAGAGTTTTGCTGGGGAGTAGACCAGAGAAATGACAGATGCCCTAGAAGACCACACTGCCACAGTCAACATTGGAGGACGCATCATCACCAACCTACGGTTTGCTGATGACATCGACGGGATGGCTGGAAGTGAAGAGGAACTTGCTAATCTTGTGAACCGAGTGAATGAAACATCAGCCATATATGGAATGGGAATTGAAAAAAACAAGCTAATGACAAAAATGCAAAGAGGTCCCGAATAACTGCCAATGGACGCGAACTGGAAAACGTAAGTCAGTTCAAGAACCTTGGAGCTATCATCAATGACGAAGTTTCCACTAACGAAATCCTTGCAAGATCTGCGCAAACATTAACATCACTGGCGAAATTTAAACCAGTTTGGAGAGACAAGAACATTGCACTGAAATCCAAACTTAAACTAGTACGCACACTGGTCCTTTCCATGTTTCTGTATGCAAGCGAATCATGGACACTCACAGCGGAACTGCAAAGAAGAATTGTTGCAGTGGAAATGAAATGCTACTGAAGAATCCTCGGAATTTTCTACATTGACCACATCACCAACGATGAAATCAGAAAACTCATCACCCAACATATGGGACATTACGAAGACCTGCTGACCAGAGTAAAACAGAGGAATTTGAGATGGTATGGTCATGTAACATGATCAAGCGGGCTCACAAAACAATACTACAAGGAACAATGCCGGAGAAAAGAAGACATGGAAGACAGAGGAAGAGATGGTCAGACAATATTGTAGAATGGACTGGGAAGACCTACGCAGAAACTCATTGTCATTAGCACACAATCGCTAAGACTGGCGTCGACTGGTGAAACATTCAACAATGCAGCGCCCCTATGACCCATGCGGGTTACGGGAGCATTAAGTAAGAAATAAGACCAGAGAACCGCGCATGGGATTCTGAAAGAAATGCTGACCGTGACGTCAGAGAAACAGCTGCAGTATTACGTTAGCCGCAAGCGGATCGTAATCCAGACAGACGCAAGTACAGCGGGACTAGGTGCAGTGTTAATGCAGGAAGACAAACCTTTTGCCTGCGTGTCAAGATCTCTGAGCAAGAGTGAGTCGAATTACGCGTCAATTGAATTTGAGTGCGTACCGATCGTAATCGCCATGAACAAGTTCGACCAGTACATCTTTGGACACCCGAATGTGACAGTTCACACGGATCATCGTCCACTGGAAGCGATCATGGACAAGACACTACTTGCAGCTCCCAAGAGAATACAAGCGATGATGCTAACATTACAGAGGCACGCATTTACAGTGAGAAGGAAACCAGACAAAGAACAGATCATTGCTGATTTGTGTAAATGTAACTACGAACAGCCTGAAGAACCAGCCGTACGAGACCACGTGTTCCAACTCCAACAACACGTGTCTAAGAGTGTCGACAATTCGATACAATCGATCCACTCACAGGCTATCCAGTAACAAACACATTGGATGTCACGATACATAAGCAGACCGAGCGTGACTAACGTCTCCAACAGTTGTCGCAAGTCATTCAGAATGGCTGGCCGAAAGACGTAACCGACGTGTCAGAACCAGTAAGGCCATGGTGGACATTTCGAGATGAACTAGCAATTACCGATGGTATTGTATACAAGGGACTAAGACTAAGAGTTGTAATCCCAACCCATATGCGTGGATACATGCTGAAACGTCTATGTGACTATTCACACGGATCATCGTAAGTAAATTGTGAATGTGAATGTGAATGAACGTTTATTCAACAAAATTCAACAAATTGAATGGCTTACTAAGGGAATTTGAACGTGAACATTATGCAACTCTCTTTGTAGAAAATAAACATAACCTTAAAAAGTATTGGTCCTTATTAAAAGAAATATTAAACAAGAAACATGAATAGATAGCACAGACAACATTCATTATTAAAAAAATTGAAACATCAGTGGTGTGGTGTTAACAGGCGTGGATACATGCTGAAACGTCTACATGTAAGCTACCAGGGGACAGAAACCATGTTTTGGCATGGCATGGCAGTAGATGTGAAGCACAACATTGCTAATTGTAACGCATGCAGAAGAGACGCTCGTGAGCAGACGAAGCATACCAAACAAGCCGTGGAAGAAAGTAGGAATTGACATTTTCCTGCACACATCTATCAACTACTTGGTGATCACTGACTACTTCTCCAACAACATTGAGTTTGAGAAACTAACAAAACCTGCAAGAGATGCTTCGCGAGACTGGGCATCACACATTCTGTGCATTCAGACAATGGATATCAGTTCACATCACGTGAATTCGCAATATTCAGTGCAGAATGGGAGTATGAGCACACGACAAGTTCGCCATAGTACTCACAGTCGAATGGCAAAGCAGACTTCATTGTGAAACTAGCAAAGATAATGCTGAAGAGAGCAGCCGACCCACAACTTGCGCTGTTAGAATAATACGGGAATGACGACCAGTTCAATCCAGAGACTTCTTAACATATCAACCCGATCCGTGTTACCACAGCGTGAATATATCAGCGAAGATGACGAAGTGAATCGGGCGTAGCAAGTGGAAAACAAGATGGCGGGCATTGGAGTTGCCCTGGTGAAGGCTCCTCAACTGAACACAATTTCTACTCTGTTGAATGGTTATTACAAACCCGGACATATGTATTAGAACAGCCCCCGCAGACCCCAATGTGACGAAAAACCAGGGGGGCTCAGCTACCAAGTTAGCTGAAGGCACCAGGACTCAGCTCCTCTTCTTGAACGACGATCTGACGCCGATCAGTGCCAGGCTGCTGTACAACGGCCGGGTAGCAAAGAGAAAGAAATTTATTGTTCGTCAGACGGGACTATTCTCATTAAGAGCAATGTCAACAAAGTGATCGTTGTCAAATCTGTCAAAGAACTGAATGACAATACGAAATGAGTTATCATGAATTTAGTACAGCTCCAGTGCTTTTGTACTTGTATACATCAAGCCATGAATGTATACAGTATGTTCACCAAATACTGGGTTATATTGCTGTGTTTATGTTATTGCACAATGTGTTTCTTTCCACGGTGCTTACATGGATTCAATGTGTAAGTTTCTTCAAGCATAGTTAAATTATGCCAATACTTTGTTATATATGTAAGAAGTTTGCTAACAATCATACTTCCTTAAACTGTATTATTTGATCTTTTGTTTGCTATAATACATGTGTTCCTTATTTGCAAGTTAATGATGTGAAGCTGATTAATAACTGGCATTGCACTAAATGCATTTCTTCTATTCTGCCATTTAGTCACTTTGAAAATGACTAAGATTTTCTCAATACCATCGCTGATATTTGGTTTGATCTTACAAATATATAGTTTTGTGAGTTACAAAATAGGTTACTTAATCCTTTTGATTTAAACAATAGTAGTCTAACTTGCCTATTTATAATAATGATCCAGATCTACAATATTTTGATAATGTGTAGTTAGCTGTACTAAACAATTGTGACTATTTTGTTCAAGACACTTTTATTAACAAATGTTCTCACCTGTCATCAATGAACAGCATGTTTTCCTTACTGCACACTAAGATTAGAAGTATTGGCAAGCATCTACATGAATTAAACCAATATCTTCAGGTGCTAGATCATAAGTTTTCTGTACTTGGTGACCTCGCTTTTAGAAACCCATTTTGAGATGGGTTTATCAAGTTATGTTTAACAAGAAAATCCACCATGTGATCTTTAATTAGTCCTTCTAATAATTTGCAAAGCACCGATGTTAAACTTATATAGTTTTCTGATTTGTTCTTCGAACCTTTTTTAAATAACGGTATAATGTTTGCTTCTTTCCATTCCAATGGAACCACTCCCTCTTCTAATGACGAATTGAAAACTGTTGCAAGCGATAGGCTAATTTGTTCTACAATTTCTAATAGTAGTTTGGGCGGAATCCCATCCACTGCAGGTGGTTAATTATCCTTCATAGCCCTTATTTTCTTAGCTACTGTCATCGTCACGTTTATCGACTTCTCTTCTATCACATTTACTCTCACTTCCTTTCGTCCCTTAATCTTTCCTCCCATCACATTTTCTTCTCTCCTCTCCCGTCCCATTTTCCTTCCCTCCAATCACCTTCCCTTCTCTCAGACTCCTTTCGTCTCTCTCCATGTCACCTGTCTCCTTGCTAATTTTCATCTCCACGATGATGTATGTTGTCTAACATTTGTTAAATATTACTATCACGACTGTCAAGTACCAAGGCATCTAGTAAATGAAGGGTATTTTTGCTAAGTACATTCAAAATATCCCGAAAAATACATCCTTGATACGTATGATACACAGATGGTTAATATATGCCACACGACAGTACGCCTGTTTTAATACAATTTAACGACATACCTGTTTCAATGACGTAACCAAGACATTTCTTGAACATGGCATCTACAAACTAACATGCGATATATATCAATCACCAGGAATATTCAAGTCACGAAAGTCGAGTAGAACAATCATTAGGGCATATATGAATCGACATTTGAGAGCCGCGCGCGATAATGGCACACATGGCTAATTTCCTCTCTTTGAAACGGTAAATTAATGATGCTAAGTCTGCAATGATTACGTGAGAGCGTGGAAAGTGCCTATAAGACACAGTTGTTGCCACTGATCTGCTCACTAACTATTGGAAGTAGACATCGCTGTTGCGTCGAGAAGCAGAATATCTTGCAAAATAATGTTATTTGTTTTTCAAAAATTGGACAGTTAGCTATAAAGAACATTGGCTTTCAAAGACGTCATAAATTTCGTTCAGGCCATCGACGTATCGCTTTAGATCATGTGGACATAAAGATGTTCTACATTACCAAAATGGAACCCGGGATTATTTGACATTTTTTTCGCGCCCGTTGTTGGACGGCGAATCGTACAGGTGGGGACAGCAAGACGCACTATCTACAGCAAGACGTACCTGGAACATTACCGGTTGTTATGTGTAAAAAATTCCGAAATACAAAGTTCAGTTCATAGCTTGAACTCTAAATTGGATTCTACGGACACGCAATGATAATATAAATTGTATGATGGATTCGGATGAATATAACAACGTGAAGACAGGGGTAATCGCGACAATAATTGTCTGGAATATCGTCATGAACTCTCTACTCCTCGCAGTGCTACTGAAATATCCAGAACTTCGCGAAGACCGCACAGCTCTCTTCATAATGTCGCTCTCTCTGGGTGATCTATTCATGGGTCTCACGACCTTTCCAATCGGCGCATTAGTGTGTTCTAACGTGACCCCGACGGTGCAACATATGACGCAATACCTTCCCAAAGTTAACATGGCATGCATGGCTTTTACCGCATTCGTCTCGATGCACAGTCAAGCGTGGGTGGCCATGTCCAAGATGATATATATTCTGAAGCCGCTTAAATACGAAATACTGCTCTCAAGAAAACGCTGCTACGGAATAATTGCCTCCATATGGGTGGCAGGTGCCACCGCCGGAATATTAATCTCGAACTTTGCCACTACGTGGAATACCGATCTGTGCACGAACAGAATACGCACGGGCAGCACCAGCGTGTCTGTGATCCTGTTCACCTATTACTTCGTAGTAACCATTATCCCAGAGGCGACACTCATCTACGCCACGGTGAGAATTTTTGTTATCATCGTTCGAACTCACAGGCAAGTTTCAGCACAGGAAATGTCAGTCAACGGGAGCGGCTCCGTCTCGGGAACAGTGACTCTAAAGGCCATTCGGTCCTCCAGAAACATCCTTGTCATATGCTTCGTAGCATTGGCGCTCACGGTGCCGCTTGTAGGGCATATGGTGATGCGATTCATCTTAGGTGACAGTCAGGTAGTAGCGACGTTTAGTTTCTTCGCTATTTGGGTTTACAGCTGCATTACGTTCACGAATAGTTTCGTGTATATGGTTCTCCACCGGTCGATCCGACATAAATTAAGGCTAATGTTGATTGGGGTGTACGAATCCTGCCGTAGTTGCTGAAGGGAGAAATATTGACATTTGTGACCATCTAAACTCTGCACATGAACCGCATGGGGAGTAAAAAAACGTCTTGCTGTAATTTGCTCTGCTTGCTCAGAGCACATCTCGCATCCAACTGAGAATCAGCTCGATGGATCCGGACGGAGCAAGAACTAGTGGGTTAGAGATAGATGCCGACAATCCGTAAGTTTATGACATATCACACACGTGGAATAGGCTACTTATTGTCAGTTAAACGATCGGTGTTTCTTCCAAAGAAACAAGCAACGTGAAATACACAACATATGCCACGTTTCGAAAACGCATGAAGTGGCCTTAAACCCTCGCATTCAGGTCACCAGGATCGGTGTTCTTATAACTAAACTGCCGTGCTCTATAGATCAATGATGTCGATATTGAAGTTAACAGTCACGTGTTTAGTTCTTCCAATACAGGTAATGATACGCAATCGTACTAATTTGTGTAAATGAGTCAATGCATATTTGAGATTGAGGAGGCGCATTTATTGAATTTATAGTTTGCTTCCTGATAATGTCAGCAAGAGAGGTGAATGGTACTTGGTGCATATACGCACGCACGCGAACACGCACGAACGGACGCACACAAACACATGCACACACAACAAACAAACACGCACACACGCACGCACGCACCCATGCGCACAACCTCCCCCCACCCCACCCCACATACACATTATATGTTGTCTTAAGTACAATTTTTATCAAACACAAATTGCAGCACTGAATGAATTAGGTTCCCACGATTGGTGGAAAAACATGACAAAAATAATGGGACTTAAAACAAATGACAATTCATGCATGCAAGGTCTTGCTAACAAAACAACGAATGGTGATTGCGCGTTACTAGCCAGTAGAATGAACGAGTTTTTTGTATCTGTAAGTGAACATTTACCTCGTTTAAATAAGGATCACACAATATTCACAGTAAACGAGGAACTGCCAGATCAGTATGTCATCGATGTAAAGACTACTTTTAAAGCTTTACACAATGTTAAGGTGAACAAGGCTACTGGGCCTGATAACATTCCTGCGTGGGTGTTAAGAAATCACGCAAACGTCCTCGCTCCTCCATTAACTGCTATCTTTAACAAGTCTCTAAGAGAAGGAGTACTCCCTATGGAATGGAAAATGGCCAACATAATACCTTTACCAAAAACAAACCCACCTGTGTCGATTGAAAAATACATTAGACCAATTTCACTAACTCCAATAGCTGCTAAGGTGTTTGAATCAATAATAATGAAATGGGTGGATGACACAATTGAAGGAGAAATTGATGCTAAGCAATTTGGTGGAATTAGTGGAACTTCCACAACAGACGTTCTTGTCGAAATGATACACACATGGTATGAGGCGACTGATAAATTGGACTCTTATGTCCGTGTTGTAATGCTAGATTTTAGCAAAGCGTTTGACCTTATTAATCATCATTTGTTACTAGAAAAGCTACAGTTGTATGGTTTGCCTTCACATATTATAAGATGGATGGCAACATTTTTACTGGACAGAACTCAACAAGTAAAAATAGGAAATGAATATTCGCATCCTGGTCACCCCAATGGGGGTAGTACCACAAGGAACACTGTCTGGACCTAAATGTTTTCTAGTGTACATAAATGATTTAGAAACGCCTGTTCCGTCATATAAATATATAGATGACAGTACATTGTTCGAAGTATGCGACAGAAAGGGTGTATCTGTTATACAAGAATCGGTTGACGTTGCCGCTAAGTGGACAGAACAGAATGATATGAAAATTAATTTAGGAAAATCAAAAGAGATGATCATCTGTTTTGCACAAGACCGCAATTTTCGAAACACTATCCCGAATATAACGATCGATGGAAAAGATTTAGATCAAGTAGACCATGCCAAACTTCTAGGTGTTACAATTTCACAGGATCTGACATGGAATAAGCATGTCGAAAATATTGTGAAAAAGGCAGGGAAACGATTGTACATGTTGTATCAGTTAAAGCGAGTAGGAATTAGCCAGAATGATCTGGTCACTATATATGTCAGTGTTGTGAGACCTGTTTTAGAATATGCATGCCCCGTATGGCACACTAACTTGCCACAATATTTATCTGACAGTATTGAAATGATACAAAAAAGAGCATTAAAGTGTATTTTTCCTGCAACAAGTTACGTTGAGATACTCACGTATGTTAAATTGGAGACATTGAAAGCAAGACGGGACTGCCTTTGCCAAAAATATTTCAATAAGATTAAAGTTAGTACACACAGATTAAACTATCTGCTGCCTGACAAAAGGCATACCAAATATGACATCAGACAGAGTAATGTGTACCCTTTGCCAATAACCCGAACAAACAGATACCGTAACTCCTTTATACCACGGGGATTACACAACTGCCAATAACGAATGAAGGGCAAAAGGATGGTATTTATACTGTATGACATTTCAGTGTATTAATACTGTATGACGTTCCAATGTATAGTTGTATTTTATTGTATACTGTGAATCCAACTCAGTTGAGTTGCAAATAAACTTGTGTTATTATTATTATTATATTATATATTGTACTTATTGGCGTTTCGAAACATGGGACATTCTCATCACAGCACATTCCTGTTATGGACAAGATAGTAAATACTTTCTGCATAATGTCTGTACCAAGAGAAATAAAATATTCCCAACATTTAAATTAAAACAAACGTACTGTTGTTGTCAATCTAAAGAAGGACACATACGGGTGTTGCATTAAATTAAAGCAGTTTCTCTGATAAAGGAAAAACACAACAAGCGAAATCTCTAAGCGAAGTAGTTCTGGTATTAATGTAATATACGAAATAAGACATGCTAATGTAGAAAGACTCAAGCCGAATCTGCTTTTCCGGCGTAAGCTAATCGCAGCAATAGCACCTACTCTATTCCAATTACCACTGCTAATGCAATGTCACACCTGAGCGTTAACAGGGCTGAGCACTCACACGCACGCACGCACGCACCCACACACACACACACGCACGCGCGCACACACACACAAACACACACACACACACACACACACAAAATCCAGGATAATTCCATGCTAACCGCAAACAGGGAATTGACATTTTCACGCACAAATCTATCAACTACTTGGTGATCACTGACTACTTCTCCGACTACTTTGAGTTTGATAAACTAACATAACCTGCAAGAGATGCTTCGCGAGACTGGGCATCACACATTCTGTGCATTCAGACAATGGATATCAGTTCACATCACGTGAATTCGCAATATTCAGTGCAGAATAGGAGTATGAGCACACGACAAGTTCGCCATAGTACTCACAGTCGAATGGCAAAGCAGACTTCATTGTGAAACTAGCAAAGATAATGCTGAAGAGAGCAGCCGACCCACAACTTGCGCTGTTAGAATAATACGGGAATGACGACCAGTTCAATCCAGAGACTTCTCAACATATCAACCCGATCCGTGTTACCACAGCTTGAATATATCAGCGAAGATGACGAAGTGAATCGGGCGTAGCAAGTGGAAAACAAGATGGCGGGCATTGGTGTTGCCCTGGTGAAGGCTCCTCAACTGAACACAATTTCTACTCTGTTGAATGGTTATTACAAACCCGGACATATGTATTAGAACAGCCCCCGCAGACCCCAATGTGACGAAAAACCAGGTGAATCAAGCACATACCAGGGGGGCTCAGCTACCAAGTTAGCTGAAGGCACCAGGACTCAGCTCCTCTTCTTGAACGACGATCTGACGTCGATCAGTGCCAGGCTGCTGTACAACGGCCGGGTAGCAAAGAGAAAGAAATTTATTGTTCGTCAGACGGGACTATTCTCATTAAGAGCAATGTCAACAAAGTGATCGTTGTCAAATCTGTCAAAGAACTGAATGACAATACGAAATGAGTTATCATTAATTTAGTACAGCTCCAGTGCTTTTGTACTTGTATACATCAAGCCATAAATGTATACAGTAAGTTCACCAAATACTGTGTTATATTGCTATGTTTATGTTATTGCACAATGTGTTTCTTTCCACGGTGCTTACATGGATTCAATGTGTAAGTTTCTTCAAGCATAGTTAAATTATGCCAATAATTTGTTATATATGTAAGAAGTTTGCTAACAATCATACTTTCTTAAACTGTATTATTTGATCTTGTGTTTGCTATAATACATGTGTTCCTTATTTGCAAATTAATGATGTGAAGCCGATTAATAACTGGCATTGCACTAAATGCATTTCTTCTATTCTGCCATTTGGTCACTTTGAAAATGACTAAGATTTTCTCAATACCATCGCTGATATCTGGTTTGATCTTACAAATATATAGTTTTGTGAGTTACAAAATAGGTTACTTAATCCTTTTGATTTAAACAATAGTAGTCTAATTGGCCTATTTATAATAATGATCCAAATCTACAATATTTTGATAATGTGAATTCAGCTGTACTGTGACTATTTTGTTGAAGACACTTTTATTAACAAAAGTTCTCACCTGTCACCAATGAACAGCATGTTTTCCTTACTGCACACTAAGATTCAAAGTATTGGCAAGCATCTACATGAATTAAACCAATATCTTCAGGTGCTAGATCATAAGTTTTCTGTTCTTGGTGTTTGTGAAACATGGTGTCAAAACTACAATGTGAACTGTTGTGGATTACCAGGAAACAAAACAGAACATATTTATAGGCATACTAAAACAGGTGGTGTTGTTGCATTATATGTTAAAGATAATATTGCATACCATACTAGATTATACATTACTAAATTAAATGAATTTATAGAATGTCAGTTCATAGAGACTTATAAAGATTGTACTGCATATGATAAAGATATTGTAGTTGGTGTCATATATAGACCACCAAACAATGATATAAATACCTTTATTGATTAAATGTCTAATATACTAGACATTTTCAACAATGAAAACAAATTGTGTTATATCATGGGAGACTTTAATATTATTATTTTTTATTATGAAGTACATGCACCGATATGCTATTGTTTTAACCTAATGTTTTTGCATTCTTATATTCCATTAAAAACTAAACGAACACGAATAACAAATCAATCACCAACATTAATTAATAAAAAAAATTACAAATAAAAAAAACAAATTCCAAGGCATTATGTACATAAATGTATCTGACCACTTCCCAGAATTTCTCATTGATAATAATTGCAAATTAACCAATTATTCTAAATATATAACAAACAGAAACCTTTCGAGGACAAACATGGATAACTTTTATAATAACATAAAGAACCTTGATTGAGAAATTTTAATATCCATAAATAATTGTCAAAGAGCCTACTAAATATTTTATAAATTACTACTTAGAGGATATAATGATTGCGTTCCTTTAAAACAGTCAAGTTTAATTACAAGAATAAGAAACCATGGCTAACTATTGGTTTTAAAAACATAGTAAAGGAGAAGAATAGAATATATGTTAAATATATAAGACAAAATACAATATATACTTAAACTAAATATAAAGTTTACAAAAGTAAATTAAGGAAATTTGAACGTGAATATTATGCAACTCTCTTTGTAGAAAATAAACATAACCTTAAAAAGTATTGGTCTTTATTAACAGAAATATTAAACAAGAAACATGAAACCATAACACAGACAACATTCATTATTAAAAAAATTGAAACATCACTGGTGTGGTGTTAACACAGGTCTGTGTGATGTGTCTAGTGTCGTAGTGCAGTGTGTAGTTTATAGTACATGAGCTTCACGCTCTCGCTTCCAGCTAGGACCTTCTACTAGCCCCCTAACAGGGAAGAAAAGGGACGCGAGTGCCCAAGCCTCCCCTGCTGGTACATAGCCTCTCCATAGACAAGACTCTTGCATGACCTCCTTTTGGTACACCACGGTAACTGGGCACCTAACTGCCCCAGGCTAATATGCTAGGGATTTAGGAGAAGGACATATCTTATTCAAAACCTGGGTAGACCCAGCTTATTAGTTTTGGCAGGCAGTGGGTCTAGGAGAAGGAAAACTCTGATTTCCAAACCATATACGCTGAGCAGTGGACAGATCCAAAGGACCTGTACGGGATGGTATAAGACATTCACTCCCCCACGAGTCTACCACCTATGGGTGAAATACGATGATGCTAGCACGACATCACAGGGCGAATGTTTTCCTCGACGACGAATTCAACAGCTAGGGCGGAAAGGCTCCAAGAAGAGTTTAACGGTCACTTGTTCGAGACCAAAGCGAGCGACATCTTCTGGTGGATATCGGCTGTGGTCAGCCAGCCTAGAGAGGAATGGGCTCCGTTAGCTTGTAAATCTGGCCAAGACACACGATGATTATGAAAACCAATTTAAATCACATACCGGATCGATCGCAGCCCGGATAAACAAGGACAGCGCCTTCCGCCATACACCAGGACGGAGGTGGAAGAGACAATATCACCATCGGCACATGGAACGTCAGGACACCGAGAGCTGCAGGGAAACTGAAAGAACTCACACATGGAGATATACCGATGGAAACTGTTTGGACTCTCCGAAATGCGTTGAAAAAACTTTGGCGAAATATCAACCGAAGAAGGACACAAGGTCTACTACAGTGGCAATAAGGATAAACACGAACATGGCGTTGGGTTTCTTGTAGATAAAGACATCGTGAACACTGTCATAGGTTGTCGCCCTGTCTCCAGCAGGCTTATCAACATCCGCCTGAGCAACTGCCTTCAACATCACAGTCACACATGTTTACTCCTCATCTTCTGACTACGACGACAGTGAGGTGGACAATTTATATGGCCAACTGCAAGATATCATTGAGGAAACTGCAAAGAAAGACAGTGTAATTGTACTAGGAGATTGGAATATAAAAGTGGGAGAGGATGCGCAAACCAACTAGCAAGACACTTGCTGACATTTCTGCAATGCTGAAACAAATGAGAGAGAGGACACAGGCTCCTTGAATTTGCAACATGCAATGAATTAATACTAGCTAACACATTTGGATCACACAAACCATCCAGAAGATGGACCTGGCATAACCCAGACGGAAAGCATCACAGTCAGATCGACTACATATTAAGCACAGGCGTGAACATTACCAGGACACGAAGCTGTCCAGGAGCAGAAGTCGGAAACGATCATGACATGTTGATGACAACCTTCCTCATTTACATGAAGAGGGTCAGCAAGCCAAATCACACAAGAATCGAATTTGACATCGATAAATTTAAGGATCCTGATGTAGCAGAAGCATTCGAAGCAATGATAGGTGGGTGATTTGCACCCCTTACCATCCTCGATGACAATGACATTGACCTGAACTTGCTACCCAACACCTTCAACACAATTGTGAGAGACGCAGCCAGCGAAATCCTCGGCAAACATCGTCGGACAAAGAAACCGTGGGTCACAGCAGACATCCTCGATCGCTGTGACAAAAGAATAGGATTGAAGAAGAGAAAATTTTATCCTGAAGGAGCAGAAAATACAGAGAAATCAACACAGGAAGATCAGACAAGATATGAGAAGAGCAAAAGATGAGTGGATATCAGAACAATGTTGCGAAATTGAAGACAGTCTGAGCAAGAACAACAGCAAGAAGGCCTACCAAGTTGCGAAAGACCTGACATCAGCATCACCAAATTCAAATCAGGGAAATGCCTTACAGAAGAACAACACATTCTAAACCGATGGACAGAATACTGCTCAGACTTGTACAACTACAAATCTAACAGAGATCCAGCGGTACTAAATTGTCCACAGACGACCGAAGAGGACGACTACCCCATTCTTCTTGAGGAAGTGGAGGCTGCAGTAAAATCTCTTAAAAATGAAAGTCAGCTGGAATTGACAACATACCAGCAGAACTGATTCAAGCTGGAGGAGAAGCCTTGATCATCACACTCAGAACAATCTGCAGCACAATCTGGCAGACTGGAGAATGACCCACCCCATGGATCCAATCACTGACGACAACGCTTCCTAAGAAAGGCAACATACAGCTGTGGCAAAATTATAGAACAATCATCTTTATTAGTCACCCGAGCAAAGTCATGCTGAAGATCCTACTCAACAGACTCAAACCCCTGGCAAACAAATTCATCGCAGAAGAACAGGAGGGTTTTCGAACATGACGGAACACCAGTGAACAGATCTTCAACCTCTGAATAGTTTGCGAGAAACAAATTCAATACCAGCAAAGCTTATACCATATTGTCATACTTTAAGAAGGCCTTTGGTAAGGTATGGCATGCAGCCCTATGTGCGACCATGAGGAAGTGCAACATTGGGTCCAATCTTGTCCGAACCATTGAACATTTATATGACAAGGCCACCAGTGCAGTCATCTCCATTGGCAGCATAGGAGACTGTTTTCGAACAACAATGGGAGTTCGCCAAGGATGCCTACTATCACCCATCCTCTTCAACATCTTTCTGGAAAGGATCATGAATGATGCCTTGGAAAACCATCAAGGCATTATCAGCATTGGAGGCAGGACAATCACCAACCTTCGTTTTGCTGATGATATCGACAGCCTAGCAGGAGAAGAACAAGAACTAGTCAACTTGGTGGAGTGCCTTGAAAAAAACCTCTACAGCATACGGCATGGGGATCAGCGCAAAAAAGACAAAACTGATGACAAACAACACACAAGGCATCAACACAGAGGTCAAAGTAAACGGACAGAGACTTGAAACAGTAACAAGCTTCAAATACTTGGGATCAATCATCAAAGACGAGTGTTCTAAACCTGAGATACTTGCCAGGATTGCATAGACAACAGCAGCACTTAAAAGGATAAAATCCATATGGGACGACAGTAACATTAATGTCAGTTCAAAAATAAGGCTGGTGCGCTCCCTTGTCATGTCCATCTTTCTATACGTTTGTGAAACATGGACCCTCTCAGCAGATCTACTGCAGAAGATAAAAGCCATGGAAATGAGGTGCTTTCAGAAGATCTTGCGCATATCATAAAACGACCATGTTACTAAAGAAGACGTTCGCAACAAGATCAAACAAGCCATCGGACCTTACGAAGACCTCCTTACAACAGTCCAGAAGCGTAAACTGAAGTGGTACGGCCACGTCTTACGACCATCTGGCCGTACAAAGACCATCTTGCAAGGGAGAGGGGGGAGAAGAAGAGGTAGACATAAAAAGAGTGGACAGGACTGGAGTTCGCCGACTCCCAGAGAGCTGTGATGAAGAAGGAAACAGTGGTGCCCCAACGATCCTTACAGGTTATGAGAAAGTGAAGAAGTGAAGAACAAACGTCAGACAAAAATATATAAGTGAAAGTTTTAATAATTTCTACATAAGTGTTGGTTCTAATCTAATAAAAACATTCCACAGAACTTAGCAGATCCTATGTCATACATCAAAAACAGTGATATTAAAACTACATATCTTGAACTGGTAACTGAAAATGAGGTAGCATTAATATTAAACTCTCTGAAAGCATCATCTCCTGGAAGGGAAGACATTTCCTCTAAAGTAATAAAACAAACGTATAATTATTAAACCATTGACATACTTATATAACGTATCTATAAATACTTGAATATTCGCAGATGAATTAAAAATAACAAAGGTAATACCTATTTACAAAGCTAAAGAAAAAAACGTTATTGTTTAACTACCGGGCAATTTAAATATTACCTACTTTTTCTACAATATTGGAAAGACTAACGTATTACATGTTGTAAATTTGTTATGAATAAACATAATATTTTGTATAAATATCAGTTTGGTTTTCGAGAAAAAAAATCACTCTTAGAAACATGGCACTTATAACCACTGTAGACAACAGCAGAAGCCTTACAAAACAAACAATTTGTGCTAGGGGTGTTCTTAGATTTAGTGTAAATATAATGATATTTACTTTGAAATATACTATAGGGAGTATAACATTGTATTATGTTATTATATATGATTTGTATTACTTTGATTTGTATTGTATGTATTATAATGAGTTACAATAAATGTGATTTGATTTAATTTGAGAAAGAAAGAAAACAGCGAAAAAACAGTACTGCTACAACAATCGTGTGAAAGACCTACCCCCGGAAAGGAAGGTATCCGTGTACTCTTGAGAGACTTAACTTCTCAGAAGCAAAAGTGGAAGGAAGGTCAAGTGTTGACATAACTGACCGACCGATCGTACAGCGTTGTCTCCGAAGGGCAAGTGCTACGTCAAAACCGTAAGCACCTGTTACCACAAGCAGTATCAGTGGACGTCAGCCATCTGACCGCTAACCTACTACCACAAGCGGTATCAGTGGACGTCAGCCATCTGACCGCTAACCTACTACCACAAGCGGTATCAGTGGACGTCAGCCATCTGACCGCTAACCTACTACCACAAGCAGTATCAGTGGACGTCAGCCATCTGACCGCTAACCTACTACCACAAGCAGTATCAGTGGACGTCAGCCATCTGACCGCTAACCTACTACCACAAGCAGTATCAGTGGACGTCAGCCATCTGACCGCTAACCTACTACCACAAGCGGTATCAGTGGACGTCAGCCATCTGACCGCTAACCTACTACCACAAGCAGTATCAGTGGACGTCAGCCATCTGACCGCTAACCTACTACCACAAGCGGTATCAGTGGACGTCAGCCATCTGACAGCTAACCTACTATCACAAGCAGTATCAGTGGACGTCAGCCATCTGACCGCTAACCTACTACCACAAGCGGTATCAGTGGACGTCAGCCATCTGACCGCTAACCTACTACCACAAGCGGTATCAGTGGACGTCAGCCATCTGACCGCTAACCTACTACCACAAGCGGTATCAGTGGACGTCAGCCATCTGACCGCTAACCTACTACCACAAGCGGTATCAGTGGACGTCAGCCATCTGACCGCTAACCTACTACCACAAGCGGTATCAGTGGACGTCAGCCATCTGACCGCTAACCTACTACCACAAGCAGTATCAGTGGACGTCAGCCATCTGACCGCTAACCTACTACCACAAGCGGTATCAGTGGACGTCAGCCATCTGACCGCTAACCTACTACCACAAGCGGTATCAGTGGACGTCAGCCATCTGACCGCTAACCTACTACCACAAGCGGTATCAGTGGACGTCAGCCATCTGACCGCTAACCTACTACCACAAGCAGTATCAGTGGACGTCAGCCATCTGACCGCTAACCTACTACCACAAGCGGTATCAGTGGACGTCAGCCATCTGACCGCTAACCTACTACCACAAGCGGTATCAGTGGACGTCAGCCATCTGACCGCTAACCTACTACCACAAGCGGTATCAGTGGACGTCAGCCATCTGACCGCTAACCTACTACCACAAGCAGTATCAGTGGACGTCAGCCATCTGACCGCTAACCTACTACCACAAGCAGTATCAGTGGACGTCAGCCATCTGACCGCTAACCTACTACCACAAGCGGTATCAGTGGACGTCAACCATCTGACCGCTAACCTGCTACCACAAGCGGTATCAGTGGACGTCAGCCATCTGACCGCTAACCTACTACCACAAGCAGTATCAGTGGACGTCAGCCATCTGACCGCTAACCTACTACCACAAGCGGTATCAGTGGACGTCAGCCATCTGACCGCTAACCTACTACCACAAGCAGTATCAGTGGACGTCAGCCATCTGACCGCTAACCTACTACCACAAGCGGTATCAGTGGACGTCAGCCATCTGACCGCTAACCTACTACCACAAGCGGTATCAGTGGACGTCAGCCATCTGACCGCTAACCTACTACCACAAGCGGTATCAGTGGACGTCAGCCATCTGACCGCTAACCTACTACCACAAGCGGTATCAGTGGACGTCAGCCATCTGACCGCTAACCTACTACCACAAGCGGTATCAGTGGACGTCAACCATCTGACCGCTAACCTACTACCACAAGCAGTATCAGTGGACGTCAGCCATCTGACCGCTAACCTACTACCACAAGCGGTATCAGTGGACGTCAGCCATCTGACCGCTAACCTACTACCACAAGCGGTATCCGAGGATGTTGTTCGTCCGACTGCTGCCGAGCCATCTCAAGCAACCCCAGTGGAAGTCGAACACCCGATCGACGACAGTGTTCCACAAGATCCAAAGACTGTCACCACTAAAAGCGGAAGCTTGGTGAAGAAGCCAGTGTGGTATAAAGACTAGAACTTCTAAGTTGAAGGGGGGGGGATGTTGATAGTTGCCAATGCCACATTATTTTTGTTCTCCTCGCCGTTTCCTGTCTTTAGGGGTTAGTTTCTTTTCAGGCACATATAGGCTGGCGGGAAGTTTGCAGCCCTCAGCTGCCTGGACAGCGATGTTAACGCCCTCGCTAAGGATCTCAAAGAGGTGTTACTCGAAACAGCTGACGAGGTGCTTGTGAGGCAGAGGAAGAAGAAAGAACCAGCCTTGACCTATGCGACAAGAGATGGGACTTGACGCAGCGGAAGAATACTTCTCTCGAAGCATGGACACAACATAGCATGGTGAACAAAGAAGTAAGGAAGAAGATGAAAGAGGCAAAAGAGGATTGCATCGATGATAGATGCAAGGGCATTGAACAAGGAATAACAGCAGGACGCAGCAAGAATGCCTTTGACACTCTCAAGACCCACAAGGCACCAGCCGTAGAGGACATTAATGGAAATCTCTTACCAGAAACTACTGCAGTATTGAATCGGTGGGCAGGGTACCGCAATGATCTCTACAACTACAACCTACAACGTACAACCTACAGCCAGACACCAGTATAACCCATGCAGCCCAAACCCAGAATAGAGAACCGGTAAGTCGACCTGTCCTAAGGGAAGAGGTTGTAGAAACAGTGAGTCGGCTGACATTGGGAAAGGCTCCTGGGGTGGGCAACATCTCCGCGGAACTGCTGGAAAAGGGAGGCGAAGAAACAATAACATTCCTCACAGTCCACGGTAGTGGAAACAGTCGCTCGTCATTCCTCTGCCCAAGAAAGGGTACCCCAGACTGTGAAGAACTATCGCACAATTAGCCTAATCAGCCATTCCAGGAAGATCATATTCAGAGTAATTCTCAACCGGTTGAAATCCATGGCAGAAGACCTTCTAGCTGAAGAGCAAGCAGGTTTCAGAGCGGAGTGGAGCACTGTCGAGCAGATTGTCAACACCAGAATCATCATAGAGAAACAACTACAATACCAACGAGATCTCTTTCATAACTTCACAGACTTCAAGAAAGCATTTGACAGAGTCTGGCATGATGGACTGTGAGAGGTCCTCAAAGGTTACAACATAGAGGAAGAACTGATACAAGTCATAGAGACACTGTACAAAGACACCAGCATTGCAGTCCCGATGAACAACAAGATCGGGGATTTGTTTAAAACAACAGTGGGCGTCTGACAATGATGTTTGCTCTCCCCCGTGCCCTTAATGATAATAATAGTAATAAGATAACTTCCAATGTGCCTAAATCCTTGGAAACCAAGCTCAAAGGAGCATCAAAACAAATTAAAGGATTGGTCAATCTCAAAATGTCGATCAACAAAAAAGCCCTAGTTCCAATGTTAGGGTTGACTCTAGGAATAAAAAGTAGGTCAGAACTAGATGATCGAAGCAGGATAGGTTTTCTTACAGGAGTAAGCAGTGAATGGAAATAAGACGGTTGCTTACTGGACAGTGCCAGGTATGTAATGGTACATATCTTAAATATTATACGATATCGTACAGGAAGTCAATGCAAAGACTTCAAAAGTGGTACAGGGCGAGAAAATATTGTAACAAATCTTACTAAACAATTTTGGACACGCTTATGTGATATTATACTTACTGTCAGTTAAACGATCGGTGTTTCTTCCAAAGAAACAAGCAACGTGAAATGCATAACATATGCCACGTTTCGAAAAGGCCTGAACTGGTCATAATCCCTCGCATCCAGGTCACCTGGTTCGATGTTCCCTGAACTAGGCTCCGGCGCTCTACAAATCGGTGACCTGATCAGTTCATCCAATAAGATTAATGATACCCAATCGTACTGATTGGTGCAAATGAGTCAATGTATATTTGAAATTGTGCAGGCGCATTTATTGAATTTCTAGTTTGCTTCCTGATGGTGTCAGCAAGAGAGGTGAATGGTACTTGGTGCATATACGCACGCACGCGCACGCACGAACGGACGGACACAAACACATTCACGCACAGCAAACACACACGCACGCACGCACCCATGCACACAACCTCCCCCACCTCACCCCACATACATGTTATATGTTTTATTGGCGTTTCGAAACATGGGACATTCTCATCACAACACATTTCTGTTATGGAAGAGATACTAAATACTTTCTGCATGGTGTCTGTACCAAGGGAAATAAAATATCCCCGACATTGAAATTAAAACAAGCGTATTGTTGTTGTCAATCTAAAAAAGGACACATACGGGTGTTGCACTAAATTAAAGTAGTTTCTCTGATAAAGGAAAACACAACGAGCGCCTATTCTAGGCGAATTAGTTTTGGTATTAATGTAATATACGAAACAAGACATGCTAATGTAGAAAGACTCAAGCCGAATCTGCTTTTCCGGCGTAAGGTAATCGCAGCAATAACACCTACTCTATTCCAATTATCACTGCTAATGCAATGTAACACTTGAGCGTTAACAGGGCTGTGCATGATGATTGCAAAGCCTGGTTCGTTTTATTTTCTTGCCAGAAATATGCCAGTTGTTGTGTACAAACGCGTTATAGACTGTTTGAAATGAAAACCATTTTTGATGGTGTTATGTCATTATACATTAGTATAACACCCACACACACCCGAACGCACGCAAACAACATGTACACACACACACACACACACACACACACACACACACACACACACACACACACACACACACACACACACACACACACACACACACACACACACACACACACACACACACACACACACACACACACACACACACACACACACACACACACACACACACACACACACACACACACACACACACACACACAAATACACAAACACAACAAACACAACAAACACACACACACACACACACACACACACACACACACACACACACACACACACACACACACACACACACACACACACACACACACACACACACACACACACACACACACACACACACACACACACACACACACACACACACACACACACACACACACACACACACACACACACACACACGCACGCACACACACACGCACACACAGAGACACATACCCACCAACGTTTAATTCCAAAATCCAGGATAATTTCAGGCTCACCGCAAACAGCAAATGCTTTCCCATTTTGACCTGAAAGTGCTCGTTATTTGGATGATTTATGGACGATATACAGATGAAAAAATTAATATTATTATTATTTAAGTATCTTAAGCAGCTATCATGTTGCGCCTGCTATTGTGTCCAAATAATGGACATGACAACACCTACAATTAATATATCCTTCGCTTGATATAACCAGATTAGTTCTTAACTTTAGTGCAGTTTTTGTGTGTGATTATATCAAACGTAATGCTAAAAGTTATATCTACACCAGGTATGTTATTTTAATTTGTCCTGCTTTTTATCACAATGTGGATATATTGAATCACATGACGTGGAAGGTACAAAACAATATAAATTTCGCAATATTTGTTAAAGACATACATCAATTTGACAAAATACAACCCTGTGTGTTGATAAATGCTATGTTTTGCAGTACCAGCTTAGTTTAGCCGTTCCCTAATTGACATATCCATCACGTCATCTGCTGCGTAGAAACTCCGTCGAGTGATAAAAATGGATGCCATGCTGGTGCGTTCGTGCATTCTGTCGTATATTTTGTTGAAATTCTGGCCACAAAAGTGTTTCTTTAAGACAAAAAATAATGCTAATTGTTGAAAATGACAACTGTATGCTTGACCAATGAGCGTCTATAACTTATTTGAACATGACGCTGCGGTGACGTGTCGAATTCTCAACAAGTATATTAATATAACAGATCATATATATATATATATATATATGTGTGTGTGTGTGTGTGTGTGTATATATATATGTGGGTGTGTTAATCCTATTCCGTTCGATTAAGAAATAAGCTTGTAGGAACAGTTATAATGCCATACAGTGCACCACGTGGACATAACATGTTTACTACAGGAAATCTTGCTTATGTCGGATTCGCCTAAGTTGGATCGTCGCTCAATTCGGACATTATTCCGAGGACCGGCCGACTTGTAATGCATTTCCCCTAAAAAATCTTCGTCTAAGTCAGATTCGCCTAAAGCGGATCTTCGCCTAACTCGGACTAACTGAGTCGATTAATTTGCTCCGAGATAATGTGTTTTCCTCGCCGATATTTGATTGCAGTATTCAACAAAAATCACTTTGTTGCTTGGTGTACATGTACCAGATGTACTAAACAGTGGAACGGCTAACCCAATAAAATGATCCAGACAGCCATAACTAAATTTCCCAATTCGCTAGTAGTCAAACTGAGAATATTACCTTAATTTGCGTCGCTGAATTAGTTTTGTCGTTGTAACCTGGTGAAATTTTTGACTTTGCGTCAATTCGTCCAAATCACGGCTTATCACTAAGTTTGTTGTTGGTTCTTTTTCTGACTTTTTTTATTCATGTGTAAATGTTTTGACACTCGAAACTTCAAACGGCCAAGAAATTGCTTTATTTTTGGTTTAGTTACAGCCTTTGAATTTTTTTTACCGAAAACCAATCGTCACGTACGAAACGGGATGTGGTACCTGCTCTAAAAACACTAATATGTAGATAGTTATTTGTTAATTTAAATGGTTTATCACTTATTAAATCTGCAACATATATTGTGTAAACCTTGTGCGATTTTCACAGATTGGGAATATTGGTTCCACTTTTTTGCTGCGCGTTTCTTCTTTGACGGTTTAGGATTTTATAATATTTGTTCCTGCACAAATTACACCATCAGCTAGCATTTAAATATATATACCTGTACAAACAGTAGCGTAAAATATGTACATATTTAATTCTAGTACTAAAATATGTTTTTCTTAATATCTGAACAAATATATATGTATATTGTAAATAGTGTTTGTTAGAATTACAACGAAAACCCTTTCTCCGTTCTCTATGTGAGTTTAAAAAAAATAGTTTTTCATGGTTCTCTGTTGAGTCCTATATGACCTTAAACACTTTTCCCAATGTCAGATGCTCATTTTGGATTGCCATAGACTCTATAATAACAAGATGGTGTGTAATTAAGGGGTTTGAGCAATATTTTATTGATGGCATTGGTAAACATAGACCCGTACTTACAAAGAGAACGTTAAAATTAATTCATGTAATGACAATAAACTCGTTGTAAAGAAAAAATTGTTAAAATAAAAAAATTCACCGTTTTGAAATATAGCATATTCTACTAATGTCTGCATGCTGTATCAATTCGCCCCCTTCCTCCTCCGGAACAACCCCGGTAAACACTGACTGTTCCTAAGATATCAACATGTATAGATGCAGCTGTAGTAGCACGTTTCTTGCTGTCGTTTTACTTGTGAAATGCTGCAGGTCACACATGAAACATTATTTGATATTTACTGATTATGAGAATGAACATTCCATAATTATTTACTCCCAACACTACAATGATACCTGTTTTTGTTTACTGAATGTATGCTTTTCTTTACAGGAGATTGGACTAGTGTGCTTAGTACCACTAGTTCTCCGAGTTAATATGGCCTACTGGGCAGTTTTATTTGTCCAGGATCTCGGACACGATTCTACAGCCATGCAGCATGCTGCATATTAATGGTTTGTCATGTGACTGTCCACCGATTGATCCCAATTGTGTCATGTGTTGCATCCGTGACAGATTCCCCAGTGTCGACTGGCTTCCAGGTCAGTCAGTTAGCTTAACTGACTAAAAAACAATGTAGAATGTAGGTTGCTCGACATACGAATATGGTGACGCCTGACTAGCTCGGCAGTTGAAGATGGAACGGTGGGTGCCAGGATCTGGCAGATATAGCATGAGTCTTCGGGCAACAACTCTAGATGCTGTGAGACAGGTTCAGTGTCGAGCATTCTTCGGTGAACTACATCGGTTTGGTTAGCGACGACATCACTGTATGTGTTCGCTGTCTTCGATGGTACTGCATACCAGCTTCCAGACATTTTGCTGTACATCCGCATCTACCTATACCGGAGACAAAGTGACAATTAGCATAGCTCTGACATGTATGATATTTTATATGTGATGACACATTTATCGAAAGTCAGTAATACATGGTATTTGTATTCAATTAAACTTTAACTTTTAGCAGTGTCCATGAGAAAATACATCAAGTATCCAGCATTGTTACAGTGATAGGGTTTCATTGTCTTTGTGTTGCTGACAGTCAGTGGCAGCCAGCTGAGTTCTTGCAACATACACCAGGTACTTGTTATGTACAACACAAGTTTGTGATGAAGTAATGGTATTGAAAGCCTTTTCACATTTTTCAACTAGAATCTGTTGATACACTGACAGCAGCATTTTACTTGTTTAAGTTCTCTATGTATCATAAAGACTGTTATACCTTTCATGCCACATTTTATATTTCTAAATTATTCTTTGTTATCACTGGTTTATATTTTCACAAATAATTTACATTATATTTTCACTTCGCATGATGATTATAACCCTGTACTCATTGTACTAATTATTTTATAAACACTTGAGCAAAGTTAGTTCTGATATGGTGTAGTATCCAGTCCTCAGGATTGCTCAAAGCGCTTTACACTTGACTCCCTGGCAGATCTGTTAAATCGAACACCATCTCGACTTATGTGGGAAGCATTCAGTCACACTGAAATTAATATGCGAAGACTATTCGTACAAAAGTATTGCGTGTTGTAGCCGATACTCTTCATACAGCTGAGTAAACCTGAGCAATGTAGCATGTAGTGATTGTACATGTAATTCTCAGTCACATGGCGATGACCCTGACTAGTCTAGTCACTATTATTTGCGAGTTGTAAACATACATACCAACTACAACATTTTCGAATTTTACATCATATTGATGGTTTTTTAACAAAGAACCATAAATTATAATCCGTTTTTTAAAAACATCAATAATAATTCATAATAGTTATTTTTATTTGATATGTACAGAAATGCAGAAATGATAAAAGCAGCGGAAGAAGAAGGAATAGACATACAACATGCACTGTGTAAGAAAATATGGAAGAGTGGAAAATGGCAGACGACTGGAAGAAATCAATATACATCCCATTACCAAAGAAAGGAGACCTACAGCTATGCTCCAACTACAGAACCATGTCATTCATTAGTCATGCAAGCAAAATATTGCTGAAAATCATAATGAAAAGAATGCAAGATAAAATGGAAATGGAAGTGAGCAGTTCACAGGCAGGCTTCAGAAAAAACAGAGGCACAAGGGACCACATATTCAATCTGAGAATGTTGATTCAGAAATTCAGAGAGAAAAATAATGATCTAAGAATATGCTTCATCGACTATTCCAAGGCTTTCGACTGTGTGAATCATCAGATGATGTGGAAAACGCTCAGCGACATGAACTTCCACCTAAAGATAATCGCCCTCTTTAAATCACTTTATAGCAACCAACAAGCAGTAGTCAGGCTGGAAAACACAACTACAGAAACTTTTACAGTCGGAAAAGGAGTAAGACAAAGGTGTATTGTATCACCATACCTATTCAATCTCTACACAGAAGACATAATAAGAGATGTAGAATTAGATGACAGAAGTACAAGATACGATGAAGTGAATATTCATGGACATAGAATCAGAGACCTACGATACGCATACGATACCGCATTCCTGTCCACTACAACAATCGGCCTAACAAACCTAATCATATCTGTAAAAGAACACGGTGAGAAAAAGGGCTTGTTACTTAATGTGAAGAAAACAAAGATCATGGACACTGACAAATGCATTGACAAAACAGAAATTGCAATAAACGGGGAGCAAGTTGAAAATGTGAACCACTACGAATACCTTGGAGCAAGACTACAAGGAGACGGCAAGACATCATCAGAGATCAGAAGAAGAATAGCCATAGCAACACAGAAACTAAATAATCTAAAAAATGTATGGAAAGGACAAAATATACCAACAAAGATAATAATGTTAAAAACTTGCGTTTTCCCAACAGCTCTATACGGGAGAGAAACGTGGACACTGAACAAAGAAGACATGAGAAGAATACAAGCGTTTGAGATGAAATGTTACAGAAAATTCCTAAGAGTGCCATGGATAACACGAACAACCATTGCAGAGATTCTTTAAAAATTAGACATAAAGAACTGTCAACTAGTGAATAGAATAAAAGGACTAAAGCTGATTTATTTTGGCCACATCAAAATACATAATTCCTTAGAGAAAACAGTCCTAGAAGGCAAAGTGGAGGGGAAGAAAAGAAGGGGAAGACCAAGGAGAAGATGGGAGCAGGACATCAGCGACTGGTTGGAAGACGACATCGTGAGAGCAGGGAGACGAACGGCAGACAGAGCAGCGTATCGTGGGATGATCTGGGCAGCTACGTCTCGCAGAGATATGCTGAACTGAAGAAGAAGAATAGTTATTTTTATTTGATGTACAGCCCCTGTACATATTACATTTGTTCAACTAAACATCTTCCTAAGTAATTTTTTCTCATTGGTTTACATTTTATGGGCATGCGATATTAAAATTTTTTGTTAAATAAACATAATTGTTTAGTCACTAAGTTGTAAACATACAAGGCATGTATAAACTACACTAGCATTTGACATCATGTGTACTAGTGTTTTTTTGTAACAAAGAATCTCATAAAATAAAAGTATATTTTTGTTTTTTATATATAACTGACATTTTTTCAACCTCTTTCTAATTTTTGTTTCTATTGTTGTTTTGCATTTTATGTGAATGTGATGTGTATATGATATTAAAAAGTATTACATTATACTCATCAAGAGCAGTGATTGTACTTATAGTTGTATTGTACTTTTCATTATTTTGTAGTCAATCTCATGAAATAGTTTCACTAAAATGTTTTTACTTTACATTGTCTTTACTTTAGTTCACGTACATTTCTAACAACAATATGCTATTTAACGAGGACACACATTACGGCAAAATCCTCATGCAGACAAACAAAACTATCACATACGGGGGTGGATCCAGAAATCGAGTCTGGGGGGAACAAAAACCTCCACTGGCGGCCGAACCAAATGGTGTAGTCTAAACGTTGTCGCTACCACGCTGCCATAACTTCACACGCTCCACTGCAGTGGTGATATTGGAAAACGCCATAACTTTCAGCTTATTATTATCACCTAAACTGGGACACATTTCAAACGGTCTGGGAGGACACAGTCGCGTGGGCCCATTATAAAAGATTTGCAGACACGCCAAATTATTATGGTCTAGAGGGGCACCTGCCCCGGGCCCGCCTGGATCCGCCTATGACATACTTGTTGCCAAATGCAACCAATGCCAACGGTCAAAAGCTAGCTATATATATATATATATATATATATATATATATATATATTTATATATATATATATATACATGTTATGGGCATTACATTTCACGGTATTGAGGGGCGCTGGTTTTCTGAACATAATAAAAACTCAGAAGGGGCAATCAAAAAACCTGGTGAAACTACTGGAAGATTCTTTTCCTTGTAAATAAATGTAAATTCAAGTTAATTTTTAAATGTCCAATAATAATAATTGTTAATATTAAAGTAATATATTAGTTAAATTACTATTACATTACTGTTGTTAGTCAATTATGTACATATTGTTTTTGTTCAACCTATTACTATTGGTTCAATAATTATAATCGTTACGGGTCATTTATAATGCATTTACACTGTCACTATTATCCCAAGCCTACTTAGGCTACTAGCCTACTATCATATACGCCATAGGCATAATATAGTCACTATCATTGACATAGGTATATGCCATATCGTCGTACTGTTAGCTGGTATTAGTCTATAGTAAACAGGGCCCAGCCTGGCCGCCCATACCGCCATTGCCATTGGCTATGACTAAAAGGTAAACAATTAAATAAATTTAGTACAAGAACATTAATATACGTGATTATATCTTAATAATTCGAAATTACTAACCTGTCTGGAAGAACCTTTGCGAACGCTGCATCTCATCTGTTGATGTTGTGATTGACCCCACGGCACTGGCAACGGCCCACGGCCACGGCACAGTCCACTGGCTCCTGTTTACTTTGTTTCGTTCCATAGTCGTTCCCAAATAGAAATACACCTTTATGCGTGGGTACTGTTTTTGTTTGTCTAATTTAGCCCATTTTGCCGTGTCGGTGGCATATGTTCGTGGACGTCCACTCATTGTCTAAACTCGGAATTCCATAACATCAACAGCGCCAAAGGATGGGGTCAAAGGTCAATATCGCCCATAATTCGTGATCACGAGAAGACAAGAACGCGATTCCACGCAAAATTCAATGTCCATACTCAGCTAAAATGGAAGCAAAAAACCGGATCCGGTTTTTATTAAAAACGAAAAAGTTCGCGGGTTTTGTATTAATTTTTAAAATCGAACTAATACGTACGCATAAACGAACTAGGATATCATTGGGGAGCACCTGATTCCTACGTTTTTAACAAGATTGCCATCCAGAAAATTACTCTGGATGGCAGTTGGACAAGGAAGCCTTTTGGCTGATCGAGAGTCCAATACTTTTTATCTACATGTATCCCGCCTTTTTAAGGTGTGTGTCGATTTTATTTTAAAACATATTCACGTTACTAGCACCAACACAATCAGGAGATAATCTGTTCCATTCATTTACAGTCCTTTGTGAGAATGAGAACTTTCTTATATCTAATCTACACTGCTCCTTTACTAATGTAGCTTCATGTCCTCTGGTCCTTCTATCTTTCTTAACTGAGAAAAAAATGTTTCTATCAATATTTTCATAACCATTCAATATTTTAAACACTTCTATGTGATCTCCTCTCAATCTCCTGGTCTCTAGTGTTGTTAAACCACATTCTTTTAGGCGTATTTCGTAACTAAGATCCCTCAGATTTGGTATCATTTTAGTCGCTCTCCTCTGTACTCTTTCTAGCGATATGGCCTCCATGCTTGTATACAATATTCTAAATGAGGCCTCACTATTGTTTTGTACAGCGGTACTATTAATTCTTTTTTCTTATACGCTATATTTCGCCTAATTAATCCAAGGATTTGATTTCCCTTTGACGCTGCAATTCCGCACTGCTCTGAAACCTTCATATCAGCACTAATGGTTAACCCTAATTCCTTTTCTTTTACAGTAGTACTTAGAACAGTACCCCCCATTTTATATTTTACCTCTTCTTTTCCATGACCTGTGTGGAGGCATTTACATTTCCCAAAATTGAACAGCATTTGCCACTTTTCAGACCATTTGATCAACCTATCAAGATCATCTTGTAAATGCTGTCTGTCTCCATCACTTTTAATCCTTCTAAACACTTTTGTATCATCCGCAAATTTTAACACCTTGCTTGTTATATCATCGTCCAAATCGTTGATATATATTAAGAATAATATAGGTCCTAGTACTGATCCCTGTGGTACCCCACTCAATACCGATTTCCAGTTTGAAGCCTCCCCATCAACTACTACACGTTGTCTTCTGTCATTCAGCCATTTTTCTATCCAGTTTATTATACCATTTCCTATGCCATGGGCCTTTAGCTTAAGGAGTAATCTTTGATGTGGTACTTTGTCGAAAGCTTTTTGAAAATCTAAATAGATGATATCTACTGGTGATCCCTCATCTACCCACCTAGTGATGTCTTCCAAAAAACATAACATATTTGTTAAGCATGACCTCGCTTTTAAAAACCCATGTTGAGATGGGTTTATCAAGTTATGTTTAACAAGAAAATCCACCATGTGATCTTTAATTAGTCTTTCTAATAATTTGCAAATCACTGATGTTAAACTCACTGGTCTATAGTTCTCTGACTTGTTTCTCGACCCTTTTTTAAATAACGGTATAATGTTTGCCTCTTTCCATTCTAAAGGAACCACTCCCTCTTCTAATGACGAATTGAAAACTGTTGCAAGCGGTGCGCTAATTTGTTCTACAATTTCCAATAGTAGTTTGGGCGGAATCCCGTCCACTCCAGGTGATTTATTATCCTTCATAGCCCTTATTTTCTTAGCTACCATTTCCGAGGTTACAACTAACTGTCCTAAATAGTCTGAATCTGCCCCCTTGAACTTAGCATGTGGTACTGGCAGTGAACTAATATCTTCCCTGGTAAACACTGAACTAAAATACTCATTCAGGTCTTCTGCCATTAAGAATCCCTCTGATATTGTATTTCCAGCACTATCTTCTAGAGGACCGACCTTATCCTGAACTTTCTGTTTGCTTCGAATATACGCATAAAAACTCTTACTGTCATGTTTTATATTACTAGCTAATTTTTTTTCATAGTTTCTCTTTGAATTTCTAATTTCAGCTGTAACTTGATTAAGTGCTTCTTTATAAATGTTGTAGTCTTCATCATTTCCAGTACATCTATATGACTTCCACATCATTTGTTTATACTTAATTTTTCTAATGGCTTCTTTCGATAAGTGTTTCTTTTTAGACCGTTTCCCTTGTTTTTTGAAAGGTACAAATTTATCGACTATGCACTTAATTTCACTATTTAATATATTCCAGCATTCGGTTGCTGTCTTATTCTTCAGTGTGTTATTCCAGTCTATCTTTGCTAAATATTTCCTCATGTCCTTATACCTTCCTTTGTGGAAATTTCTCCTATACTGCTTTTTACTATTCCTTTCTGATTTTACTTTGATGGTAAAATGTATCTGGTTGTGATCACTACTCCCCAGTGGCTCACATATCTTGACATTGTCAACTAATTCTTTCTGTGAGGACAAAACTAAGTCTAACACATTCTCTCCCCTGGTTGGTTCTAGCACATGTTGAGAAAGGAAACTATCTTGTACTAAAACTAAAAACTTGTGGTCCTCACTCCCCATACTCTGTAGAGATTTCCATTGTATATGCCCATGGTTAAAGTCCCCCATAATAATACAGTTCCGTTTGCTTACTTCCCTTATAGCGTTTTGTATTTTTTCATTCTCTTCTATGCTTATGTTTGGACTTCGATAAACTAACCCAACTGTTAACGTTGAGTTTCCTGTAACTATGTTACACCAAACAGCTTCTTCGTAATCTGCTTCTCTTTCTAATTTTATTTCATAAGCCTGGATAGATTCTTTAATATATAAAATAACTCCACCTCCCTTTCTTCCTATTCTATCTTTCCTAAACATTACATATCCTGTTAGTCCCAATTCGGCATCTGATATATCAGTGGTGGCCCACGATTCGGTTATACCTATTATGTGAGGGTCAATATCTTTTACCATAATGTTTAGTTCACTTCTTTTGTTTACTATGCTCCTTGCATTTAAACAAATGCATTTATATCCTGATTCAGAACAGTTTTCCAGGCTGTTCTTTGCCGATTTATTTCTGCTGTCTTTATCTATGCCTCCAGTTTCAGGCTTCTCTGTGAATCCCCCCTGCGAATCTAGTTTAAATAGATGCAGCCTGTCCCACTGTCAACAGATTGCAGCAAGTTCTCTGCGAAAACTGCTGCCCCCTTTCCACTTAGATGTAGGCCATCTCTCATGTACATATCTTCCCTCCCAACAAAGTATCCCCATAAATCTACGAATCCCACCCCCTCTTCTTTACACATCTGCTCAACTAGTGCGTTGATCGCCATCCTCTTGCAGTTTCTATATGTCGGCCCCCTTCCTCCCATTACTGGCAAAATTCATGAGAGGATAATATGTTCTACTCTTGTCTTCTTTAACTTCTTCACTAACTGTCTGTACTTCTGAACTATCCCAGTTGTTCCCTCCCTCTCTACGTTATTTGTCCCTACATGTACTAGTATAGACCCTCCCTTGCCAAGCCCCAGTACCTTCTCTACCCTTTCAGTTACATGTTCTATCCTAGCCCCCGGTAGACAAACAACGACGTCCTCCCCCTCGCTTAGAGTCTTATCTGTCTTTCTCATAATCGAATCGCCCATAAACACCCTCTCTTTCCTCATTGCCCCCTCAATCACTGCCTCAGTGTAGCTCTTTCTACGGTTTGCATCTGTCTGGTTGTAATCTTGTTCCCCTGTCTTCTGCACTCCCGTCACAATCTCGTCCGTTCCATTCTTTCCTGACGCTGTTTCTCTTGTCACCTTTCTTCCTCTCATCGTCCCTCCCGACTTCTCTTCTGTCACATGTACTCTCACTTCCTTTCTTCCTGTCATCTTTCCTCCCATTGCATTTCCTTCTCTCCTCTCCCGTCTCTTTTTCCCTCCTACCTCTTTCTCTACGGTCACTTTCTCTTCTGCCACCTTCACACCTGTCACATTTCCTGCCGTCGATCCTCCACTTTCTTCCCCTCCGATCACCTTCCCTCCTCTCAGTCTCCTTTCCTCGGTCTTGTTGCCACTACTCTGCTCCTTCAGTTTCACAGTATTCCCAACTTTATCCCTGTCGTCTCTCTCCATTCCGTCTGTCTTCTTGCTGATTCTCATCTCCATCCCCTTCACAATATCTACCAACCTAGCTACCTCTTTCTCCAGACATTTCACCTTCCAACACCCCACGCACTGAAAGGTGAATCCCTCTTCCTTGGTTTCTGTCCATGACTTCGTACAGCCGGATAAGGCAAAATCTACCCAACTGTGGCAGTCGTCGCACACCAAGTGTCTCTTTGCCTTGACTTGCCGTTTGCAAGGCGCCATATCAGAATTTATTTAATAATAATAATCTAATTAGCTATTTAAAATAGTTTTGTCAACTGTGTTTACACCATTCACTGTCTATGTAGTCTTTAAGAAGACTGTTTTCTGTGCACAAATGTTACACTTTTCGTAAGATTGCGTACGCTAGACGGCCTTATTTATTTAGGTTATACAGCGCCCTAGCGAATAAGAGAGACATAAACTTAGTTCGCCCGATTATCGCAAATGCTTAATTTTAACAACAAAGCTACCTTATCAAAATGTCTGTTTATGGTTGTTACTTTATCACCTATATATTCTACCACATAACGAGGTTTGTTAAATCTTGTTTACAAACTTATCGTAGCCGTAAGCTAACGTACCCTATTATCACTCACTAGACTAAAGTGTCCTAAAATACCTTATCTAACTAACTTTAAGCACAACTGCTACTCAATATATGTTTACTGCTACTTTATGAATGATATTAAGGCAAGAATAATACTTATCAATCAGTAATTCCACTTGCTTATGAACTTTGATACACCACCAATTTCAACGTTCTATCTCCGCCAAATATAGCCTCGTTACGTCCGTTTTGTGTGAAATTACTAAGAAACACGAGGAGCAAAACAATCGAATTGGTTGAGTACCTTTAAAACAAACCAGGTCTAATCCAATTACTTTCGAAAACACATGGTTTGACTTAAAAGCAGTTGTTCCCGGTTGCTTTTTGATTGCTCCATGCAATTGCTCCACTCATTTGCTCCATTCAGTTGCCGCCGCAAAGTTGATCGTGGCATATGATGGGTGTTAGCAACATCTCCGTTCCATTTTTGACCGCTTTGGTTGTTTACAACGTACATTCTTACAACGTTGACCCCCTTATCGGTCTTTTAATTGTAACAGCGCATTGTCTTTAAACATACAAATAAACTAAAGCAACTGAATATATTTTATATGTGAGGTCAGATGGGCCGCCCACTGACTGGGTTTCGAATAATTCCCTTTTTACATCAAAACAATAAGACGAATAATTCCCATAATTTGTGTTATCAATAACCGTGGAATTAGCAATAACTATGTCCAATAATGGCTATATTAAACCATTCTGGATCAGGTCATTTTTGAATGATGTACCCCTATCCCCGTACAATGACAATCACACTTACGATCTATCAAACATGACACAAAGGCCTTGTATGTCATTCATTAGCCATGACTGACTAATCATCGTTTCCAGTATTCTACGCAGATCCCACCAACAATATGACTCTCAATGGTTCGAAAATTAAAACATTGGTGATGTTACAGGTCGTCTGAAACTGATGTCTTATAAGGGAGGTCCTGAAACTACCCACGTAAACACAGTTGCTCACAATATCGGTTGTGAAAATTCTATTTGAGTTATAAAGTACATCTTTCTGTGGTCTAACAAAAACTGTTTATTTCTTGGATATGTAATATATTCCGACATTTATCGGATATAATCTACCAGGTAACCCATCTGGCTCCATGGTCCATCTGACCCCACCCTACTACATTTAAATTCACAAAATACATGGATATTAGGCGCATGCGTAAAATACATACTTGCACGCACGCACGCACGCACGCACGCACTCACTCACTCACTCACTCATATTGTGCTGGTGGTTCAGCCAAATACACGCTGAGCCTGGGCTGTCTGAGGTGAGGCTAAACCAGATACGTCTGCACATACAGGGTCGAGGCTAACAACATAGTTGTCTCTGGGACAGTATTGATCTTTTACATGGTTGCATCCTGTGTTCCGGAATGGGCTCTGGTATATGCCACGGTAAGAATTGTTATCGCCATCGTGAAAGCTCACAAGCCTATATCGGCCAAGGTTCGCTCTGTCCATGGAGTCGGCGACGACCGGAGAATGGTGATGCTAAAAGCGGTGCGTTCCGCCAGAATCATCCTGGTAATTTGCATCGTCGCTCTTGCGGGTGCGTTACTGCTGGGCGTCCATGTTCTGCTGCGATACGTCTTGTACGGAACAGTAACTGTGGTAGAATGTGTGTCAGCGAGGAACAGTATCTGTGGTAGAATGTGTGTCAGCGAGGAACAGTAGCTGTGGTAGAATGTGTGTCAGCGAGGAAGAGTATCTGTGGTAGAATGTGTGTCAGCTAGGAACAGTATCTGTGGTAGAATGTGTGTCAGCGAGGAACAGTAACTGTGGTAGAATGTGTGTCAGCGAGGAAGAGTATCTGTGGTAGAATGTGTGTCAGCGAGGAACAGTATCTGTGGTAGAATGTGTGTCAGCGAGGAACAGTATCTGTTGTAGAATGTGTGTCAGCGAGGAAGAGTATCTGTGGTAGAATGTGTGTCAGCGAGGAACAGTATCTGTGGTAGAATGTGTTTCAGCGAGGAAGAGTATCTATGGTAGAATGTGTGTCAGCGAGGAACAGTATCTGTGGTAGAATGTGTGTCAGCGAGGAACAGTATCTGTGGACGACACGAAAACTAGATTAGTTTAGGCGAATACGGGATTACGATTGGTTGCCCGTCTTTCGTTCACGTACAGTACCAGACATCGGTTCTGTTTCATATCTACGCATAGTCAAGCGTGGGTGGCCTTGTCCAAGGTGGTGTCTATTCTGAAACCACTTAAATACAAGATGCTGCTCTCAAGAAATCGCTACTACGGAAAAATCGCCTCCATGTGGATCATTAGGGCAGCTCTAGCAGGTACAGAGGCAATTCTTACGGGTACCATCATGTGGAATATGGACGTCTGCACATACAGGGTCGAGGCTGACAACATAGTTGTCTCTGGGACAGTATTGATCTCCAAGTACGCTCTGTCCATGGAATCGGCGACGACCGGAGAATGGTGACGCTAAAAGCAGTGCGCTCCGCCTGAATCATCCTCGTAATTTGATCGTCGCTCTCGCGATTGCGTTACTGCTGGGCGTCCATGTTCTGCTGCGATACGTCTTGTACGACGCGCAAGCAGTCGCCGAGTCATTTGGTTTATACACGTGCAGCACGTTCTTGAAAGGTTTCCTCTGTATGGTGCTGCGCCGCTCCATTCGATGTAGGTTGAGGCTAACGTTTAAAGCAGTTACCGGGTTATTTCATTGTTGGTGACAGCACTGCCACAGCGAGAGCTGTGTAGGTTGCAGCGAACCCAAACCTACCAATCTGTTCAGGTTATGTGCTAGTGATTAACTCAATTAATAATTTTACTGCATTTATCTGCACCATAAATCTGGCAATTAATATCCATCCAGAGGCGCATTACAATCTATGTAATATAGCTATTACAATAAGTAAAACATTAACATTTATATAAATAATAAATATATAAAGACAGCAATAATAATTCAACATAATACCACATAAGAAAGTTAAGAAAGAATAATAATGTATATATGTGTGTATGTATGTAAGAATTTATGTATGTATGTATGTATGTATGTATGTATATATGTATGTATGTATGTATGTATGTATGTATGCATGTATGTATGTATGCATGTATGCATGTATGTATGTATGTAGGTATGCATGTATGTATGTATGCATATATGTATGTATGTATGTATGTACGTATGTACGTATGTACGTATGTACGTATGTACGTATGTACGTACGTATGTATGTATGTATGAATGTATGTATGTATGTATGTATGTATGTAGCTATGTGTGTAGCTATGTGTGTATCTATGTAGGTATGTATGTATGTATGTATATATGTATGTATGTGTGTATGTGTGTATGCATGTGTGTATGCATGTGTGTATGCATATATGTATGCATGTATGTATGTATGCATGTATGTATGCATGTATGTATGCATGTATGTATGCATGTATGTATGCATGTATGTATGCATGTATGTATGCATGTATGTATGCATGTATTTATGTATGTATGTATGTATGTATGTATGTATGTATGTATGTATGTATGTATGTATGTATGTATGTATGTATGTATGTATGTAAGTATGTAAGTATGTAAGTATGTATGTATGTATGTATGTATGTATGTATGTATGTATGTATGTGTGTATGTATGTATGTATTTATGTATGTATGTATGTATGTATGTATGTATGTATGTATGTATGTATGTATGTATGTATGTATGTATGTATGTATGTATGTATGTATGCATGCATGCATGCAGGCAAGTATGTATGTATGTATGTGTGTACGTATGTGTGTACGTATGTATGTACGTATGTATATACGTATGTAAGTACGTATGTATGTACGTATGTATGTACGTATGTATGTACGTACGTATGTATGTATGTATGTATGTATGTATGTATGTATGTATGTATGTATGTATGTATGTATGTATGTATGTATGTATGTAGCTATGTGTGTATGTATGTGTGTATGTATGTGTGTGTATATGCATGTGTGTATGTATGTGTGCATGTATGTATGCATGTATACATGTATGCATGTATGCATGTATGCATGTATGCATGTATGCATGTATGCATGTATGCATGTATGCATGTATGCATGTATGCATGTATGCGTGTATCTATGTGTCTATGTGTCTATGTATGCACCCATGTATGCATGTGTGTGCATATGTATGTATGTTTGTATCTATGCATGTATGTATGTATGTATGTATGTATGTATGTATGTATGTATGTATGTATGTATGTATGTATGTATGTATGTATGTATGTATGTATGTATGTATGTAGCTATGTGTGTATCTATGTATGTATGTATGTATGTATGTATGCATGTATGCATGTATGTATGCATGCGTGTATGTGTGAATGCATGTAAGTGCGTATGTATGCATGTATGCGTGTAAGCGTGTATGCGTGCATGTATGTATGTGTGTATGTATACACATATTTGTATGTGGTATGTATGTGCGTATACGTGTGTGTATGTGCGTATGTGCGTATGTGCGTATGTGCGTGTGTAAGTGTTTGTGTATGTGTGCATATATGTGCTCTTGTGAGAATGTGTGTTTGCATGACTGTGTACGTGTGTATTTAAAAATGGCTACACGTTATGCCTTCTTCTACGCTTCCACGTATAATCGAGCTTACGCATATACGCGGAAATTTTTTTTTCTTTTTCTCTTAGACGGCTTCAACATCGAACGGCAAAACATCGAATATACATCAAGATTCTTACCTATTACGTGGTAAATAAGTTGTTCGGAAAGTATAACGTAAAGTCCGTGTAATACGTAAAACGAGCGTCATATACTTCGGGAAAAGGACCCTGCGACAGGGACTTGTAGAGGGTGACATTTATACTTACCCTAATGCCAAAACATATATATATATATATATATATATATATATATATATATATATATCAACACTATATCAACTATAACGAGCGAAGCATCGATGGACGCGAATTGCACATTCTCTCCGAATTTGGCCATTTTGAATAATACAAACGAGAGTCTACGAGCGTGTTATGTTATTTATGTAAAGATTTAACAAGATTTAACAAGATTGTCACCCAGATAATTAACACTTGATGGCAGGTGGACAAGAAAGCCCTTTGGCTTATCGAGAGTCCAACCCTTTTAATTACTTGTATCTCTCCTATCTTATTTTATTTTAAAATATATTCACACTACTAACATCCATGCAATCAGCAGATAATGATAATCTGATACTCTCATTTAAAGTCCTTTGTGAGAACGATAACTTTCTTATATCTACACTGCTCCTTTAGTAATGTAACTTCATATCCTCTGGTCCTTCTATCTTTTTTTAACTGAGAACAAAATATTTATATCAATATTTTCATAACCATTCTATATTTTAAACACTTCTCTTTGATCTCCTCTCAATCTCCTGGTCTCTAGTGTTGTTAAACCACATTCTCTTAGGCGTTTTTCATAACTAAGATCCCTCAGTTTTGGTATCATTTTAGTCGCTCTCCTCTGTTCTCTTTCTAGCATATCTATGTCCTTCTTGCGTGGCCTCCACGCTTGAATACTATATTGTAAATGAGGCCTAAATATTGTTTTGTACAGCGGTATTATTAGTTCTTTTTCCTTATACGCTATATTTCCCCTAATTAATCCAAGGATTTGTTTTCCCTTTGAAGTTGCAATCCCGCACTGCTCTGAAACCTTCATATCAGCACTAATGGTTAACCCGGAGTCTTTTATAGTAGTATTTAGTACATTTTATGTTTTACATTTTCGATCCCATGTCCTGTGTGGAGGCGTTTACATTTCCCAAAATTGAACAACATTTGCCACTTTTCAGATCGTTGACATATATTAAGAATAATATAGGTCCCAGTACTGCTCCCTGTGGTACCCCACTCAAAACAGATTTCCAGTTTAAAGCGTCCCCATCAACTACTACCCATTTTTTCTGTCAATCAGCCATTTCTCTATCCAGTTAATTATACTATTTCCTATGCCATGGGCCTTTAGTTTTAGCAGTAATCTTTGATGTGGCACTTGGTTGAACGCTTTTTGAAAATCTAAGTAGAACAATGTGTTGCGCCTCTAATTGGCTGCACCATAGCAAGCTCTTATATATTTGGCATTTCACCAGTTTTTAATTTCGATACGGCACTGTACTTTTTACAGTTGTTTTATGAAGGTATCAGTTCGATGATGGAACATGCTGTTTTGGGGAAGTGCTTAGAGACTTTTTAGTATTTTAGTAATTTATACCTGTACAGTGAACTGCAAAGTGAAGTGCACCTTTGCCACAACACTGCTGCTGATCGACCAGGCATGATGGCAACAACAGGACCAATGCATAGCCATTCTTCAATCGAACTGACCTAGTACGGATTGAACGCGCGATTGTGAACAGAGTTCACCTTACACAAGACGCTTGTGCGGCACCACTTGGACCACTTGGAGGCTAGAACAATCGACGGACTCGCAGGGGCTGTATGGCAGAGAGTTCAAAGCAAAGACCAATTACTATGCTAATTAATCACCGCCCCTCCATCGTTTACCGCGAGACATAACATCTGCATGCAGAATCTGATTCAACTTACGTTTGTCAGCCCAACTACGGCTACGCTTGGGCTGTTGAACGTAATGTCTCTTCGTAACAAAGCAGACGTTGTTACAGACTACATATATGTGAAAACGACATCGACATTCTGTGCTAGACAGAGACGTTGTTGTGCAGTAATGATGAGACCTTTACTTCTGCGATGGTCCCTGACAATTTTAAACATCTCCCGCCGGGCGATTATCGGGGTGAGGTAGTTGGGGGTCTTTTTATAGCACATGTTGAGAAAGGAAACTATCTTGTACAAAAACTACAAACTTGTGGTCCTCACTCCCCCATAATAGTACAGTCCCGTTTGATTACTTCCCTTATAGCGTTTTGTACTTTTTCATTAACTTTTATGCTTATGTTTGGACTTCGATAAACTAATCCAACCGTTAACGTTGAGTTTCCGTTATTTGTGTTACACAAAACAGCTTCTTCGCAATTTGCTTCTCTTTCTAATTTTATTTCATAAGCCTGGATAGATTCTGTAATATAAAAAAACTTCTTCATATTCTATCTTTCCTAAACATTACATATCCTGTCAATCCCAATTCGGCATCTGATATATCGGTGGTGGCCCATGATTCGGTTATACCTATTATATGAGGGTCAATATCTTCTACCATAATGTTTAGTTCATGTCTTTTGTTTACTATACTCCTTGCATTTAAACATACACATTTATATCCAGCTTCAGAATAGTTTTCAAGAGTGTTCTTTGTTGATTTATTTGTGCTGCCTTTGTCTATGCCTCCAGATTCAGGCTTTTCTATGAGTGCCCCTGCCAATCTATTTTAAATAGATGCAACCTGTCCAACTATCAACAGATCGCAGCAGGATCTCTGAAAAAACTGCTGCACCCTTTCCACGTAAATGGAGGCCATCTCTCATGTACATATCTTCCACCAGAACAACGTATTCCCATAAATCTGTGAATCCCACCCCCTCTTCTTCACACATCTGCTCAACTAGTGCGTTGATCGCCATCCTCTTGCAATTTATATATGTTGCCCCTCTTCCTCCCACTACTGGCAAAACTCTTGTGAGAGTAATATGTTTAAATCTTGTCTTCTTTAGCTTCCTCACTAACTGTCTGTACTTTTGTACTATCCCAGCTGTTCCCTCCTTGTCTGTATTATTTATTCCCTATGTGTACTAGTATATACCCTCCTTTGCCATGCCCCAATATCTTCTCTACCATTTCAGTCACATATTCTATCCTAGCCCCCGGTAAACAAACAACGACGTCCTTCCCCTCGCTCTGTGTCTTATCTGTCTTTCTCAGAATAAAGTCGCCCATGAACAACCTCTCTTTTCTCATTGCCCCCTCAATCACTGCCTCAGAGTAGCTCCTTCTCCGGTTTGCATCTGTTTGGTTGGTGTCTTTTCCTCCTGCTGTCTTCTGTTTGGTTGGTGTCTTTTCCTCCTGCTGTCTTCTCTCCTATCACATTTTCTTCCGTTTCATTCTTTCCTGTAGCTTTTTCTCTTGTCACCTTTCCTCCTGTCATCGTCCCTTTTATCGACATTTGTTCTATCGCATTTACTCTCACTTCCTTTCGTCCCTCAATATTTCCTCCCATCACATTTTCTTCTCTCCTCTCCCGTCCCCTTTTCCTTCCCTCCAATCACCTTACCTCCTCTCAATCTCCATTCCTCTGTTTTCTTGCCAATACTCAGTTCCTTTAGTCTCACAGTATTCCCAACTCTCTCCCTGTCGTCTCTCTCCATGTCACCTGTCTCCTTGCTAATTTTCATCTTCACGATGACGTATGTTGTCTAGCATTTGGTAAATTTTACTATCACGACTGTCAAGATTCTACATTTGAGAGCCGCGCGCGATAATGGCATACACGGCTAATTTCCTCTCTTTGAAACGGTAAATTAATGATGCTAAGTGTGCAATGATTACGTGACAGCGTGAAAAGTGCCTATAAGACACAGTTGTTGCCACTAATCTGCTCACTAACTATTGGAAGTAGACATCGCTGTCGCGTCGAGAAGCAGAATAACTTTCAAAATAATGTTATTTTTTTTTTTTAAATTGGACAGTTAGCTATAAAGAACATTGGCTTTCAAAGACGTCATAAATTTCGTTCAGGCCATCGACGTATCGCTTTAGATCATGTGGACATAAAGATGTTCTACATTACCAAAATGGAACCCGGGATTATTTGACAGTTTTTTAGCGCTAGTTGTTGGACGGCGAATCGTACAGGTGGGGACAGCAAGACGCACTACCTACATCAAGACGTACCTGGAACATTACCGGTTGTTATGTGCAAAACATTCCGAAATACAAAGTTCAGTTCATAGCTTGAACTCTAAATTGGATTCTACGGACACGCAATGATAATATAAATTGTATCATGGATTCGGATGAATATAACAACGTGAAGACAGGGGTAATCGCGACAATAATTGTCTGGAATATCGTCATGAACTCTCTACTCATCGCAGTGCTACTGAAATATGCAGAACTTCGCGAAGACCGCACAGCTCTCTTCATAATGTCGCTCTCTCTGGGTGATCTATTCATGGGTCTCACGACCTTTCCCATCAGCGCATCAGTGTGTTCTAACGTGACCCCGACGGTGCAACATATGACGCAATACCTTCCCAAAGTTAACATGGCATGCATGGCTTTTACCGCATTCGTCTCGATGCACAGTCAAGCGTGGGTGGCCATGTCCAAGATGATATATATTCTGAAGCCGCTTAAATACGAAATACTGCTCTCAAGAAAACGCTGCTACGGAATAATTGCCTCCATATGGGTGGCAGGTGCCACCGCCGGAATATTAATCTCGAACTTTGCCACTAGGTGGAATACCGACCTGTGCACGAACAGAATACGCACGGGCAGCACCAGCGTGTCTATGATCCTGTTAATCTATTACTTCGTAGTAACCATTATCCCAGAGGCGACACTCATCTACGCCACGGTGAGAATTTTTGTTATCATCGTTCGAACTCACAGGCAAGTTTCAGCAGAGGAAATGTCAGTCAACGGGAGCGGCTCCGTCTCGGGAACAGTGACTCTAAAGGCCATTCGGTCCTCCAGAAACATCCTTGTCATATGCTTCGTAGCATTGGCGCTCACGGTGCCGATTATAGGGCATATGGTGATGCGATTCATCTTAGGTGACAGTCAGGTAGTAGCGACGTTTAGTTTCTTCGTTATTTGGATTTACAGCTGCGTTTCGTTCACGAACAGTTTCGTGTATATGGTTCTCCACCGATCGGTCCGACGTAAATTAAGGCTAATGTTGATTGGGGTGTATGAATCCTGTCGTAGTTTGTGAAAGGAGAAATACTGACATTGGTGTCTATCTAAACTCTGCATATGAACCACGTAGGGAGTAAAAAAAGGCCATGCTGTAGTTTGCTCTGCTTGCTCAGAGCATATCTCGCATCCAATTGAGAACCAGCTCGATGGATCCGGACGGAGCAAGAACTAGTGGGTTAGACGTAGACGTCGTCAATCCGTAAGTTTATGACACATCACACACGTGGGATAGGGTACTTACTGTCAGTTAAACGTTCGATGTTTCTTCCGAAAGTAACAAGCAACGTGAAATGCACAACATATGCCACGTTTCGAAAACGCATGAAGTGGCCTTAAACCCTCGCATCCAGGTCACCTGGATCGGTGTTCTTATAACTAAACTGCAGTGCTCTATAGATCGATGTCGTCGATATAGGAGTTAACAGTCACGTGTTTAGTTCTTCCAATACAGGTAATGATACGCAATCGTACTAATTTGTGCAACTGAGTCCATGCATATTTGAGATAGAGCAGGCGCATTTATTGAATTTATAGTTTGTTTCCTGATAATGTCAGCAAGCGAGGAGAATGGTACTTGGTGCATATACGCACGCACGCACACACGCACGAACGGACACAAACACATGGACACACAACAAACACACACGCACGCACGCACGCACCCATGATCACAACTTCCCCCACCCCACCCCACATACGCATTATATGTTGTCTATATATTGTACTTATTGGCGTTTCGAAACATGGGACATTCTCATCACCACACATTCCTGTTATGGAAAAGATACTAAACACTTTCTGCACGATGTCTGTTCCAAGAGAAATAAAATATTCCCAACATTGAAATTAAAACAAACGTATTGTTGTTGTCAATCTAAAAAAGGACACACACTAAATTAAAGCTGTTTATCAGATAAAGGAAAAACACAACGAGCGACTATTCTAGGCGAATTAGTTTTGGTATTAGTGTAATATATGAAACAAGATATGCTAATGTAGAAAGACTCAAACCGAATCTACTTTTCCTGTGTAAGCTAATCGCCGCAATGGCACCTACTCTATTCCAACTATCACTGCTAATGCAATGTCACTCATGAATGTTAACAGGACTGTGCTTGATTATTGCAACGCCTGGCTCATTTTATATTATTGCCAGAAGTATGCCAGTTGTTGCGTACAAACGCATTGTATACGCCTACTGCTTAAAATGAAGGGCACGTTTGATGGTTTTCTGTCATTACACATCAGTTCGGTATCATTTTCTTATGTCTTGATTATTGGAGAAATGTATATAATATGGAATTAACCTAACACCACACACACACACACACACACCACACACACACACACACACACACACACACACACACACACACACACACACACACACACACACACACACACACACACACACACACACACACACACACACACACACACACACACACACACACACACACACACACACACACACATAACACACACACACACACACACACACACACACACACACACACACACACACACACACACACACACACACACACACACACACACACACACACACACACACACACACACACACACACACACACACACACACACACACACACACAAAATCCAGGATAATTTCATACTAACCGCAAACTGCAAATCCTCTCCCATTTTCACCTCAAAGTGCAAGTATGTTGGATTATTTATGGACGATATAACGGTGAAAAAGTTACTATTAGTATTGAAATAGATGAAGCAGCTCTCATGTGGCGCCTGCTATTGTGTCCAAATTATAGATATGATAACGCCTACACTATATTAATTCTTAACTTTGTATGATTATATCAAACGTATTGCTAAATATTACATTTACCCCAGATGTGTTAATTTTTCATGTCCTGCTTTTTATGACTATTATGTCTTGAATCAGATGACGTCAATGGTACAAAACAGAAGTTCGCAATATTTGTTAAAAACTTTCATCAATTAAATTTTTTAAATACAAATTACAGCCCTCGGTGTATGTAAATTCTATGCTGTGCACAACGAGCTTAGTTTAGCTTGGCCCTAAATGACATATCCATCCCGTGACCTGCTGCCTAACAAAAACTCCGTCAAGCGATCAAAAATAGATGCCGTGGTGGTTGGTGCGTTCTTGCATTCCGTTGTATATTTTGGTGAAATGCTGGCCACAAACGTGGTTCTTTATGACAAAAACATCAGGCAAATTATTAAAAGTGACAATGATATTGAATAATGCTTTATTTATGAGCTGTCATGCAGCAATAGTATTGCAATTCACGTATATAACCGTTATCAACATTCGTGGCAAAGGCAAAGCTTGACGGAGGTCACGCACAAAAAAGATTGTGACGTAAGCTAACCGCGACGTACTGGATGCATCAATTTGCACTTAATCCACGTCTGCTCTGTCGGCAACGATTGTTCTGTCGTTCCGACAAGGCCGACTCGCGGAAGGCAATGTTATTTACTGTGCGCGAGCAGTCACTTGGCATGGCGGAACTTTCATCATATAGTTGGCGCGGTTTGATAAAAAAGGAATCTGAAGTCAGTTGTGTGGGCCTATACATCTAAACGAGTTAATACAATAATTTGTAACTAATAATAATAATAAGATAACTTCTATCGCGCCTAAATCCTTAGAAAACAAGCTCAGAGGCGCATCAAAACAAAAGGATTGGTCAATCTCAAAATCCATAAGTAGTATTCCAGTTGTCAACAGATGGGTCAAGGCGCTTGGAAGTTACGGTGGATAAGCAAGGTTGTAAAGATAAGTTTTTAAATGACGACGGAATTTTGTAATATTTTCAACTGATCTAACCCTAACAGGGAGCATATTCCAAAGAGTTAGTGCAGCAACATAAAACGCCCTAGTTCCAATGTTATTGTTGACTCTAGGAACAAAAAGTAGGTCAGAACTAGAAGATCGAAGCTGTATAGGTTTTCGTACAGGAGTAAGCAATGAATGCAAATATGATGGTTCCCTACTGGTCAGTGCCTGGTATGTAATAGCACAGATCTTAAATATTATACGATATCGTACAGGAAGCCAATGCAAAGACTTCAAAAGTGGTACAGAGCGAAAAAAACGAGGTGATTTAGTAACTACTCTTGCTAGACAATTATGGACACGCTGAAATTTTTTGATATCCTTGCTGGTGAGATTATAAAGGAGGGAATTGCAATATTCAAGTGTGCTGCTAACAAGCGCTGTTGCAATAGTTTTAGTAACAGAAAATTACATATACCGGCGAATACGGCGAACATCACGATTATGAAGAAAAAAAGCGACATGTTTGAGATATGTGTTGTTGGAAATTGAAGTTACTATCAAAGATCACTCCTAGATTACGCACCGAGGTTGCTGGCCTGATACACTGATTCAAAATACCCGTAAGGTAAAACCATCCACAATATCACGCCTATAGTTTATGCCAAGCCAGGTTATCGTTTTAGTATTACCCCACGCAGAAAGGTTGCTTTGAAAGTGCGGCTGACCACGCCATGTGATGCTGCGTAGCGTAGCCATTAAATGTTGTGCAAAGCGTACGTAAATAATTATACAAATGCAGGAAAGACAATCACTGTAAAATATCGTGCTAGTAAGAATGTGAAGTCGGATAAAACTAACAAGTGCAAAGTTCTAAGCATGAATGAAATATTCGTTTGACGAATCGACTAACAGCATGCACGTGACGAAACGTAACTGGAAGATGATCGCGACAATACCAGTAGTGAACGGTAAGGTGCAGAGAAACCTCGAGTTTCTGCTAGACACTGTGGCAACATGCAACATGTTGACACGCCGCGATCATGCCATCACGGTCAAACCGCAACTGACCGCGACAAAGGAAGCAGTCACGCTGTATGACGACGCTATAGTGATGCCAGATGGTTGGTGTACCATGACAGTTACTGACAACTCGAACAACAAACACCAGCTGAACTTTTTAGTGATCAACACTAAGCAACACAGTTTGCTGTCACTGAACATTTGCATTGATCTCGGTCTAATAAAGATGAATGAGTGTGTTCACTTCGTGTCAGAAGAACCACTTGAAAATGTTCTGATGCAGTATGAGAATGTGTTTCATGGTATTGGATGTCTACCTGGCGAGTTTGAGCTAGATGTCGATCCGTCTGTAACCTCAGTCCAAGTTAGACCAAGGAAAATGAATTTCTCTTTCGATGAAAGATGACCAACGAAAATGAATTCCTCTTTTAATGAAAGATTACGTGAAAGCCAAGATTAATACTCTGGAAGAACAATGTAAATCGAGAAGGTTGAGAATCCTATACCATGAATAAGTAACTTGCAGCCAGTCAGGAAAACAAACGGGACAGTTAGACTTTTTCTTGATCCACAAAATCTGTACCAGGCTCTGAGAAGAAACCACTTTAAGTTGACAGGCATCGAAGATGTGTTGCCTCAGTTGGCAGAGGCCAAGGTGGTCAGCCTGTGTGATGCTAAGAACGGTTTCTTACATGTGAAATTGTCGAAGAAATCCAGTCATCTCACAACATTTACAGGAGATACAATCAACACCAGAAGAGTTTCAGCGGAGACTCCCGAGTGCCTTGGAAGGACTAGAAGGTGTATCAGTCGTGCCGGACGACATACTGATATTCGGGAAAGATAGAGCAGAGCACGATGACAATTTGAGAAAATTTCTCAAACGAACTAATGAGTGTGGACTGAAACTGAACAAGAACAAATGCAGATTCCACATGATAGAACTACCATACACCATACACATGCTTACATCAGAAGGTATGAAAGCGGACCCGAAGAAGGTGTGTGCAATCAGAGACAAGGAAGCACCACGAAACTCATAGGAAGTACAACGTTTCCTAGCATATGTCAACTACATGGCTAAGTTCATGAAGAACTTATCTGCAGAGTGTGAGCAGCTGCGTAGACTATTGAATCTACCAAAGAAAGAGTTTTGCTGGGGAGTAGACCAGAGAAATGACAGATGCCCTAGAAGACCACACTGCCACAGTCAACATTGGAGGACGCATCATCACCAATCTACGGTTTGCTGATGACATCGACGGGATGGCTGGAAGTGAAGAGGAACTTGATAATCTTGTGAACCGACTGGACGAAACATCAGCCAAATATAGAATGGGTATTAGCACAGAAAAATACAAGCTAATGACAAAAATGCACTGACGTCCCGAATAACTGCCAATGGAAGCGAACTGGAAAAAGTAAGTCAGTTCAAGGACCTTGGAGCTATCATCAATGAAGAAGGTTCCACTAACGAAATCTTTGCAAGATCTGCGCAAACATTAACATCACTGGCGAAATTGAAACCAGTTTGGAGAGACAAGAACATTGCACTGAAATCCAAACTTAAACTAGTACGTACACTGGTCCTTTCCATGTTTCTGTATGCAAGCGAATCATGGACACTCACAGCGGAACTGCAAAGAAGAATTGTTGCAGTGGAAATGAAATGCTATTGAAGAATCCTCGGAATTTTCTACATTGACCACATCACCAACGATGACATCAGAAAACTCATTACTCAACATATGGGACATTACGAAGACCTGCTGACTAGAGTAAAACAGAGGAAACTGAGATGGTATGATCATGTAACATGATCAAGCGGGCGCACAAAAACAATACTACAAGGAACAATGCGAGGGAAAAGAAGACATGGAAGACAGAGGAAGAGATGGTCAGACAATATTGTAGAATGGACTGGGAAGACCTTCGCAGAAACTCAGACATTAGCACACAATCGCGAAGACTGGCGTCGACTGGTGAAACATTCAACAATGCAGCGCCCCTGTGACCCATGCGGGTTACGGGAGCATTAAGTAAGAAATAAGACCAGAGAACCGCGCATGGGATTCTGAAACAAATGCTGACCGTGACGTCAGAGAAACAGCTGCAGTATTACGATAGCCGCAAGCGAATCGTAATCCAGACAGACGCAAGTACAGCTGGACTAGGTGCAGTGTTAATGCAGGAAGACAAACCTGTTGCCTACGTGTCAAGATCTCTGAGCAAGAGTCAGTCGAATTACGCGTCAATTGAATTTGAGTGCCTACCGATCGTAATCGCCATGAACAAGTTCGACCAGTACATCTTTGGACACCCGAATGTGACAGTTCACACGGATCATCGTCCACTGGAAGCGATCATGGACAAGTCACTACTTGCAGCTCCCAAGAGAATACAAGCGATGATGCTAACCTTACAGAGGCACGCATTTACAGTGAGACGGAGACCAGACAAAGAACAGATCATTGCTGATTTGTGTAAATGTAACTATGAACAGCCTGAAGAACCAGCCGTACGAGACCACGTGTTCCAACTCCAACAAAACGTGTCTCAGAGTGTCGACAATTCGATACAATCGATCCACTCACAGGCTATCCAGTAACAAACACGTTGGATGTCACGATACATAAGCAGACCGAGCGTGACTAACGTCTCCAACAGCAAGTCATCAAGAATGGCTGGCCGAAAGACGTAACCGACGTGTCAGAACCAGTAAGGCCATGGTGGACATTTCGAGATGAACTAGCAATTCCCGATGGTGTTGTATACAAGGGACTAAGACTAAAAGTTGTAATCCCAACCCATATGCGTGGATACATGCTGAAACGTCTATGTGACTATTCACACGGATCATCGTAAGTAAATTGTGAATGTGAATGTGAATGAACGTTTATTCAACAAAATTCAACAAATTGAATGGCTAACTAAGGAAATTTGAACGTGAACATTATGCAACTCTCTTTGTAGAAAATAAACATAACCTTAAAAGTATTGGTCCTTATTAAAAGAAATATTAAACAAGAAACATGAATAGATAGCACAGACAACATTCATTATTAAAAAAATTGAAACATCAGTGGTGTGGTGTTAACAGGCGTGGATACATGCTGAACCGTCTACATGTAAGCTACCAGGGGACAGAAACCATGTTTTGGCATGGCATGGCAGTAGATGTGAAGCACAACATTGCTAATTGTAACGCATGCAGAAGAGACGCTCGTGAGCAGACGAAGCATACCAAACAAGCCGTGGAAGAAAGTAGGAATTGACATTTTCCTGCACACATCTATCAACTACTTGGTGATCACTGACTACTTCTCCGACAACATTGAGTTTGAGAAACTAACAAAACCTGCAAGAGATGCTTCGCGAGACTGGGCATCACACATTCTGTGCATTCAGACAATGGATATCAGTTCACATCACGTGAATTCGCAATATTCAGTGCAGAATGGGAGTATGAGCACACGACAAGTTAGCCATAGTACTCACAGTCGAATGGCAAAGCAGACGTCATTGTGAAACTAGCAAAGATAATGCTGAAGAGAGCAGCAGACCCACAACTTGCTCTGTTAGAATAATACGGGAATGACGACCAGTTCAATCCAGAGACTTCTTAACATATCAACCCGATCCGTGTTACCACAGCGTGAATATATCAGCGAAGACGACGAAGAGAATCGGGCGTAGCAAGTGGAAAACAAGATGGCGGGCATTGGAGTTGCCCTGGTGAAGGCTCCTCAACTGAACACAATTTCTACTCTGTTGAATGGTTATTACAAACCCGGACATATGTATTAGAACAGCCCCCGCAGACCCCAATGTGACGAAAAACCAGGGGGGGCTCAGCTACCAAGTTAGCTGAAGGCACCAGGACTCAGCTCCTCTTCTTGAACGACGATCTGACGCCGATCAGTGCCAGGCTGCTGTACAACGGCCGGGTAGCAAAGAGAAAGAAATTTATTGTTCGTCAGACGGGACTATTCTCATTAAGAGCAATGTCAACAAAGTGATCGTTGTCAAATCTGTCAAAGAACTGAATGACAATACGAAATGAGTTATCATGAATTTAGTACAGCTCCAGTGCTTTTGTACTTGTATACATCAAGCCATGAATGTATAGAGTAAGTTCACCAAATACTGGGTTATATTGCTATGTTTATGTTATTGCACAATGTGTTTCTTTCCACGGTGCTTACATGGATTCAATGTAAGTTTCTTCAAGCATAGTTAAATTATGCCAATACTTTGTTATATATGTAAGAAGTTTGCTAACAATCATACTTCCTTAAACTGTATTATTTGATCTTGTGTTTGCTATAATAAATGTGTTCCTTATTTGCAAATTAAAGATGTGAAGCTGATTAATAACTGGCATTGCACTAAATACATTTCTTCTATTCTGCCATTTAGTCACTTTGAAAATGACTAGGATTTTCTCAATACCATCGCTGATATTTGGTTTGATCTTACAAATATATAGTTTTGTGAGTTACAAAATAGGTTACTTAATCCTTTTGATTTAAACAATAGTAGTCTAACTTGCCTATTTATAATAATGATCCAGATCTACAATATTTCGATAATGTGTAGTTAGCTGTACTAAACAATTGTGACTATTTTGTTCAAGACACTTTTATTAACAAATGTTCTCACCTGTCACCAATGAACAGCATGTTTTCCTTACTGCACACTAAGATTAGAAGTATTGGCAAGCATCTACATGAATTAAACCAATATCTTCAGGTGCTAGATCATAAGTTTTCTGTACTTGGTGACCTCGCTTTTAGAAACCCATTTTGAGATGGGTTTATCAAGTTATGTTTAACAAGAAAATCCACCATGTGATCTTTAATTAGTCCTTCTAATAATTTGCAAAGCACCGATGTTAAACTTATATAGTTTTCTGATTTGTTCCTCGAACCTTTTTTAAATAACGGTATAATGTTTGCTTCTTTCCATTCCAATGGAACCACTCCCTCTTCTAATGACGAATTGAAAACTGTTGCAAGCGATAGGCTAATTTGTTCTACAATTTCTAATAGTAGTTTGGGCGGAATCCCATCCACTGCAGGTGGTTAATTATCCTTCATAGCCCTTATTTTCTTAGCTACTGTCATCGTCACGTTTATCGACTTCTCTTCTATCACATTTACTCTCACTTCCTTTCGTCCCTTAATCTTTCCTCCCATCACATTTTCTTCTCTCCTCTCCCGTCCCATTTTCCTTCCCTCCAATCACCTTCCCTTCTCTCAGACTCCTTTCGTCTCTCTCCATGTCACCTGTCTCCTTGCTAATTTTCATCTCCACGATGATGTATGTTGTCTAACATTTGTTAAATATTACTATCACGACTGTCAAGTACCAAGGCATCTAGTAAATGAAGGGTATTTTTGCTAAGTACATTCAAAATATCCCGAAAAATACATCCTTGATACGTATGATACACAGATGGTTAATATATGCCACACGACAGTACGCCTGTTTTAATACAATTTAACGACATACCTGTCTCAATGACGTAACCAAGACATTTCTTGAACATTACATCTACAAACTTACATGCGATATATATCAATCACCAGGAATATTCATATATGAATCGACATTTGAGAGCAGCGCGCGATAATGGCACACATGGCTAATTTCCTCTCTTTGAAACGGTAAATTAATGATGCTAAGTCTGCAATGATTACGTGAGAGCGTGGAAAGTGCCTATAAGACACAGTTGTTGCCACTGATCTGCTCACTAACTATTGGAAGTAGACATCGCTGTTGCGTCGAGAAGCAGAATATCTTGCAAAATAATGTTATTTGTTTTTCAAAAATTGGACAGTTAGCTATAAAGAACATTGGCTTTCAAAGACGTCATAAATTTCGTTCAGGCCATCGACGTATCGCTTTAGATCATGTGGACATAAAGATGTTCTACATTACCAAAATGGAACCCGGGATTATTTGACAGTTTTTTCGCGCCCGTTGTTGGACGGCGAATCGTACAGGTGGGGACAGCAAGACGCACTATCTACAGCAAGACGTACCTGGAACATTACCGGTTGTTATGTGTAAAAAATTCCGAAATACAAAGTTCAGTTCATAGCTTGAACTCTAAATTGGATTCTACGGACACGCAATGATAATATAAATTGTATCATGGATTCGGATGAATATAACAACGTGAAGACAGGGGTAATCGCGACAATAATTGTCTGGAATATCGTCATGAACTCTCTACTCCTCGCAGTGCTACTGAAATATCCAGAACTTCGCGAAGACCGCACAGCTCTCTTCATAATGTCGCTCTCTCTGGGTGATCTATTCATGGGTCTCACGACCTTTCCAATCAGCGCATTAGTGTGTTCTAACGTGACCCCGACGGTGCAACATATGACGCAATACCTTCCCAAAGTTAACATGGCATGCATGGCTTTTACCGCATTCGTCTCGATGCACAGTCAAGCGTGGGTGGCCATGTCCAAGATGATATATATTCTGAAGCCGCTTAAATACGAAATACTGCTCTCAAGAAAACGCTGCTACGGAATAATTGCCTCCATATGGGTGGCAGGTGCCACCGCCGGAATATTAATCTCGAACTTTGCCACTACGTGGAATACCGATCTGTGCACGAACAGAATACGCACGGGCAGCACCAGCGTGTCTATGATCCTGTTAATCTATTACTTCGTAGTAACCATTATCCCAGAGGCGACACTCATCTACGCCACGGTGAGAATTTTTGTTATCATCGTTCGAACTCACAGGCAAGTTTCAGCACAGGAAATGTCAGTCAACGGGAGCGGCTCCGTCTCGGGAACAGTGACTCTAAAGGCCATTCGGTCCTCCAGAAACATCCTTGTCATATGCTTCGTAGCATTGGCGCTCACGGTGCCGCTTGTAGGGCATATGGTGATGCGATTCATCTTAGGTGACAGTCAGGTAGTAGCGACGTTTAGTTTCTTCGCTATTTGGGTTTACAGCTGCATTACGTTCACGAATAGTTTCGTGTATATGGTTCTCCACCGGTCGATCCGACATAAATTAAGGCTAATGTTGATTGGGGTGTACGAATCCTGCCGTAGTTGCTGAAGGGAGAAATATTGACATTTGTGACCATCTAAACTCTGCACATGAACCGCATGGGGAGTAAAAAAACGTCTTGCTGTAATTTGCTCTGCTTGCTCAGAGCACATCTCGCATCCAACTGAGAATCAGCTCGATGGATCCGGACGGAGCAAGAACTAGTGGGTTAGAGATAGATGCCGACAATCCGTAAGTTTATGACATATCACACACGTGGAATAGGCTACTTATTGTCAGTTAAACGATCGGTGTTTCTTCCAAAGAAACAAGCAACGTGAAATACACAACATATGCCACGTTTCGAAAACGCATGAAGTGGCCTTAAACCCTCGCATTCAGGTCACCAGGATCGGTGTTCTTATAACTAAACTGCCGTGCTCTATAGATCAATGATGTCGATATTGAAGTTAACAGTCACGTGTTTAGTTCTTCCAAAAATTGGTAATGATACGCAATCGTACTAATTTGTGTAAATGAGTCAATGCATATTTGAGATTGAGGAGGCGCATTTATTGAATTTATAGTTTGCTTCCTGATAATGTCAGCAAGAGAGGTGAATGGTACTTGGTGCATATACGCACGCACGCGAACACGCACGAACGGACGCACACAAACACATGCACACACAACAAACAAACACGCACACACGCACGCACGCACCCATGCGCACAACCTCCCCCCACCCCACCCCACATACACATTATATGTTGTCTTAAGTACAATTTTTATCAAACACAAATTGCAGCACTGAATGAATTAGGTTCCCACGATTGGTGGAAAAACATGACAAAAATAATGGGACTTAAAACAAATGACAATTCATGCATGCAAGGTCTTGCTAACAAAACAACGAATGGTGATTGCGCGTTACTAGCCAGTAGAATGAACGAGTTTTTTGTATCTGTAAGTGAACATTTACCTCGTTTAAATAAGGATCACACAATATTCACAGTAAACGAGGAACTGCCAGATCAGTATGTCATCGATGTAATGACTACTTTTAAAGCTTTACAGAATGTTAAGGTGAACAAGGCTACTGGGCCTGATAACATTCCTGCGTGGGTGTTAAGAAATCACGCAAACGTCCTCGCTCCTCCATTAACTGCTATCTTTAACAAGTCTCTAAGAGAAGGAGTACTCCCTATGGAATGGAAAATGGCCAACATAATACCTTTACCAAAAACAAACCCACCTGTGTCGATTGAAAAATACATTAGACCAATTTCACTAACTCCAATAGCTGCTAAGGTGTTTGAATCAATAATAATGAAATGGGTGGATGACACAATTGAAGGAGAAATTGATGCTAAGCAATTTGGTGGAATTAGTGGAACTTCCACAACAGACGTTCTTGTCGAAATGATACACACATGGTATGAGGCGACTGATAAATTGGACTCTTATGTCCGTGTTGTAATGCTAGATTTTAGCAAAGCGTTTGAACTTATTAACATTTGTTACTAGAAAAGCTACAGTTGTATGGTTTGCCTTCACATATTATAAGATGGATGGCAAAATTTTTACTGGACAGAACTCAACAAGTAAAAATAGGAAATGAATATTCGCATCCTGGTCACCCCAATGGGGGTAGTACCACAAGGAACACTGTCTGGACCTAAATGTTTTCTAGTGTACATAAATGATTTAGAAACGCCTGTTCCGTCATATAAATATATAGATGACAGTACATTGTTCGAAGTATGCGACAGAAAGGGTGTATCTGTTATACAAGAATCGGTTGACGTTGCCGCTAAGTGGACAGAACAGAATGATATGAAAATTAATTTAGGAAAATCAAAAGAGATGATCATCTGTTTTGCACAAGACCGCAATTTTCGAAACACTATCCCGAATATAACGATCGATGGAAAAGATTTAGATCAAGTAGACCATGCCAAACTTCTAGGTGTTACAATTTCACAGGATCTGACATGGAATAAGCATGTCGAAAATATTGTGAAAAAGGCAGGGAAACGATTGTACATGTTGTATCAGTTAAAGCGAGTAGGAATTAGCCAGAATGATCTGGTCACTATATATGTCAGTGTTGTGAGACCTGTTTTAAAATATGCATGCCCCGTATGGCACACTAACTTGCCACAATATTTATCTGACTGTATTGAAATGATACCAAAAAGAGCATTAAAGTGTATTTTTCCTGCAACAAGTTACGTTGAGATACTCACGTATGTTAAATTGGAGACATTGAAAGCAAGACGGGACTGCCTTTGCCAAAAATATTTCAATAAGATTAAAGTTAGTACACACAGATTAAACTATCTGCTGCCTGACAAAAGGCATACCAAATATGACATCAGACAGAGTAATGTGTACCCTTTGCCAATAACCCGAACAAACAGATACCGTAACTCCTTTATACCACGGGGATTACACAACTGCCAATAACGAATGAAGGGCAAAAGGATGGTATTTATACTGTATGACATTTCAGTGTATTAATACTGTATGACGTTCCAATGTATAGTTGTATTTTATTGTATACTGTGAATCCAACTCAGTTGAGTTGCAAATAAACTTGTGTTATTATTATTATTATATTATATATTGTACTTATTGGCGTTTCGAAACATGGGACATTCTCATCACAGCACATTCCTGTTATGGACAAGATAGTAAATACTTTCTGCATAATGTCTGTACCAAGAGAAATAAAATATTCCCAACATTTAAATTAAAACAAACGTACTGTTGTTGTCAATCTAAAGAAGGACACATACGGGTGTTGCACTAAATTAAAGCAGTTTCTCTGATAAAGGAAAAACACAACAAGCGAAATCTCTAAGCGAAGTAGTTCTGGTATTAATGTAATATACGAAATAAGACATGCTAATGTAGAAAGACTCAAGCCGAATCTGCTTTTCCGGCGTAAGCTAATCGCAGCAATAGCACCTACTCTATTCCAATTACCACTGCTAATGCAATGTCACACCTGAGCGTTAACAGGGCTGAGCACTCACACGCACGCACGCACGCACGCACGCACGCACGCACCCACACACACACACACGCACGCGCGCACACACACACAAACACACACACACACACACACACACACACACACACACACACACACACACACAAAATCCAGGATAATTTCATGCTAACCGCAAACAGGGAATTGACATTTTCACGCACAAATCTATCAACTACTTGGTGATCACTGACTACTTCTCCGACTACTTTGAGTTTGATAAACTAACATAACCTGCAAGAGATGCTTCGCGAGACTGGGCATCACACATTCTGTGCATTCAGACAATGGATATCAGTTCACATCACGTGAATTCGCAATATTCAGTGCAGAATAGGAGTATGAGCACACGACAAGTTCGCCATAGTACTCACAGTCGAATGGCAAAGCAGACTTCATTGTGAAACTAGCAAAGATAATGCTGAAGAGAGCAGCCGACCCACAACTTGCGCTGTTAGAATAATACGGGAATGACGACCAGTTCAATCCAGAGACTTCTCAACATATCAACCCGATCCGTGTTACCACAGCTTGAATATATCAGCGAAGGTGACGAAGTGAATCGGGCGTAGCAAGTGGAAAACAAGATGGCGGGCATTGGTGTTGCCCTGGTGAAGGCTCCTCAACTGAACACAATTTCTACTCTGTTGAATGGTTATTACAAACCCGGACATATGTATTAGAACAGCCCCCGCAGACCCCAATGTGACGAAAAACCAGGTGAATCAAGCACATACCAGGGGGGCTCAGCTACCAAGTTAGCTGAAGGCACCAGGACTCAGCTCCTCTTCTTGAACGACGATCTGACGTCGATCAGTGCCAGGCTGCTGTACAACGGCCGGGTAGCAAAGAGAAAGACATTTATTGTTCGTCAGACGGGACTATTCTCATTAAGAGCAATGTCAACAAAGTGATCGTTGTCAAATCTGTCAAAGAACTGAATGACAATACGAAATGAGTTATCATTAATTTAGTACAGCTCCAGTGCTTTTGTACTTGTATACATCAAGCCATGAATGTATACAGTAAGTTCACCAAATACTGTGTTATATTGCTATGTTTATGTTATTGCACAATGTGTTTCTTTCCACGGTGCTTACATGGATTCAATGTGTAAGTTTCTTCAAGCATAGTTAAATTATGCCAATAATTTGTTATATATGTAAGAAGTTTGCTAACAATCATACTTCCTTAAACTGTATTATTTGATCTTGTGTTTGCTATAATACATGTGTTCCTTATTTGCAAATTAATGATGTGAAGCCGATTAATAACTGGCATTGCACTAAATGCATTTCTTCTATTCTGCCATTTGGTCACTTTGAAAATGACTAAGATTTTCTCAATACCATCGCTGATATCTGGTTTGATCTTACAAATATATAGTTTTGTGAGTTACAAAATAGGTTACTTAATCCTTTTGATTTAAACAATAGTAGTCTAATTGGCCTATTTATAATAATGATCCAAATCTACAATATTTTGATAATGTGAATTCAGCTGTACTGTGACTATTTTGTTGAAGACACTTTTATTAACAAAAGTTCTCACCTGTCACCAATGAACAGCATGTTTTCCTTACTGCACACTAAGATTCAAAGTATTGGCAAGCATCTACATGAATTAAACAATATCTTCAGGTGCTAGATCATAAGTTTTCTGTTCTTGGTGTTTGTGAAACATGGTGTCAAAACTACAATGTGAACTGTTGTGGATTACCAGGAAACAAAACAGAACATATTTATAGGCATACTAAAACAGGTGGTGTTGTTGCATTATATGTTAAAGATAATATTGCATACCATACTAGATTATACATTACTAAATTAAATGAATTCATAGAATGTCAGTTCATAGAGACTTATAAAGATTGTACTGCATATGATAAAGATATTGTAGTTGGTGTCATATATAGACCACCAAACAATGATATAAATACCTTTATTGATTAAATGTCTAATATACTAGACATTTTCAACAATGAAAACAAATTGTGTTATATCATGGGAGACTTTAATATTATTATTTTTTATTATGAAGTACATGCACCGATATGCTATTGTTTTAACCTAATGTTTTTGCATTCTTATATTCCATTAAAAACTAAACGAACACGAATAACAAATCAATCAGCAACATTAATTAATAACATTTTTTACAAATAAAAAAAACAAATTCCAAGGCATTATGTACATAAATGTATCTGACCACTTCCCAGAATTTCTCATTGATAATAATTGCAAATTAACCAATTATTCTAAATATATAACAAACAGAAACCTTTCGAGGACAAACATGGATAACTTTTATAATAACATAAAGAACCTTGATTGAGAAATTTTAATATCCATAAATAATTGTCAAAGAGCCTACTAAATATTTTATAAATTACTACTTAGAGGATATAATGATTGCGTTCCTTTAAAACAGTCAAGTTTAATTACAAGAATAAGAAACCATGGCTAACTATTGGTTTAAAAAACATAGTAAAGGAGAAGAATAGAATATATGTTAAATATATAAGACAAAATACAATATATACTTAAACTAAATATAAAGTTTACAAAAGTAAATTAAGGAAATTTGAACGTGAATATTATGCAACTCTCTTTGTAGAAAATAAACATAACCTTAAAAAGTATTGGTCTTTATTAACAGAAATATTAAACAAGAAACATGAAACCATAACACAGACAACATTCATTATTAAAAAAATTGAAACATCACTGGTGTGGTGTTAACACAGGTCTGTGTGATGTGTCTAGTGTCGTAGTGCAGTGTGTAGTTTATAGTACATGAGCTTCACGCTCTCGCTTCCAGCTAGGACCTTCTACTAGCCCCCTAACAGGGAAGAAAAGGGACGCGAGTGCCCAAGCCTCCCCTGCTGGTACATAGCCTCTCCATAGACAAGACTCTTGCATGACCTCCTTTTGGTACACCACGGTAACTGGGCACCTAACTGCCCCAGGCTAATATGCTAGGGATTTAGGAGAAGGACATATCTTATTCAAAACCTGGGTAGACCCAGCTTATTAGTTTTGGCAGGCAGTGTGTCTAGGAGAAGGAAAACTCTGATTTCCAAACCATATACGCTGAGCAGTGGACAGGTCCAAAGGACCTGTACGGGATGGTATAAGACATTCACTCCCCCACGAGTCTACCACCTATGGGTGAAATACGATGATGCTAGCACGACATCACAGGGCGAATGTTTTCCTCGACGACGAAGTCAACAGCTAGGGCGGAAAGGCTCCAAGAAGAGTTTAACGGTCACTTGTTCGAGACCAAGGCGAGCGACATCTTCTGGTGGATATCGGCTGTGGTCAGCCAGCCTAGAGAGGAATGGGCTCCGTTAGCTTGTAAATCTGGCCAAGACACACGATGATTATGAAAACCAATTTAAATCACATACCGGATCGATCGCAGCCCGGATAAACAAGGACAGCGCCTTCCGCCATACACCAGGACGGAGGTGCAAAGTATGTTACTGGTGCTCCTACCAAGACGATCCGTGGAAGAGACAATATCACCATCGGCACATGGAACGTCAGGACACCGAGAGCTGCAGGGAAACTGAAAGAACTCACACATGGAGATATACCGATGGAAACTGTTTGGACTCTCCGAAATGCGTTGAAAAAACTTTGGCGAAATATCAACCGAAGAAGGACACAAGGTCTACTACAGTGGCAATAAGGATAAACACGAACATGGCGTTGGGTTTCTTGTAGATAAAGACATCGTGAACACTGTCATAGGTTGTCGCCCTGTCTCCAGCAGGCTTATCAACATCCGCCTGAGCAACTGCCTTCAACATCACAGTCACACATGTTTACTCCTCACCTTCTGACTACGACGACAGTGAGGTGGACAATTTATATGGCCAACTGCAAGATATCATTGAGGAAACTGCAAAGAAAGACAGTGTAATTGTACTAGGAGATTGGAATATAAAAGTGGGAGAGGATGCGCAAACCAACTAGCAAGACACTTGCTGACATTTCTGCAATGCTGAAACAAATGAGAGAGAGGACACAGGCTCCTTGAATTTGCAACATGCAATGAATTAATACTGGCTAACACATTTGGATCACACAAACCATCCAGAAGATGGACCTGGCATAACCCAGACGGAAAGCATCACAGTCAGATCGACTACATATTAAGCACAGGCGTGAACATTACCAGGACACGAAGCTGTCCAGGAGCAGAAGTCGGAAACGATCATGACATGTTGATGACAACCTTCCTCATTTACATGAAGAGGGTCAGCAAGCCAAATCACACAAGAATCGAATTTGACATCGATAAATTTAAGGATGCTGATGTAGCAGAAGCATTCGAAGCAATGATAGGTGGGTGATTTGCACCCCTTACCATCCTCGATGACAATGACATTGAACTGAACTTGCTACCCAACACCTTCAACACAATTGTGAGAGACGCAGCCAGCGAAATCCTCGGCAAACATCGTCGGACAAAGAAACCGTGGGTCACAGCAGACATCCTCGATCGCTGTGACAAAAGAATAGGATTGAAGAAGAGAACATTTTATCCTGAAGGAGCAGGACAATACAGAGAAATCAACACAGGAAGATCAGACAAGATATGAGAAGAGCAAAAGATGAGTGGATATCAGAACAATGTTGCGAAATTGAAGACAGTCTGAGCAAGAACAACAGCAAGAAGGCCTACCAAGTTGCGAAAGACCTGACATCAGCATCACCAAATTCAAATCAGGGAAATGCCTTACAGAAGAACAACACATTCTAAACCGATGGACAGAATACTGCTCAGACTTGTACAACTACAAATCTAACAGAGATCCAGCGGTACTAAATTGTCCACAGACGACCGAAGAGGACGACTACCCCATTCTTCTTGAGGAAGTGGAGGCTGCAGTACAATCTCTTAAAAATGAAAGTCAGCTGGAATTGACAACATACCAGCAGAACTGGTTGAAGCTGGAGGAGAAGCCTTGATCATCACTCTCAGAACAATCTGCAGCACAATCTGGCAGACTGGAGAATGACCCACCCCATGGATCCTATCACTGACGACAACGCTTCCTAAGAAAGGCAACATACAGATGTGGCAAAATTATAGAACAATCATCTTTATTAGTCACCCGAGCAAAGTCATGCTGAAGATCCTACTCAACAGACTCAAACCCCTGGCAAAAAATTCATCGCAGAAGAACAGGAGGGTTTTCGAACATGACGGAACACCAGTGAACAGATCTTCAACCTCTGAATCGTTTGCGAGAAACAAATTCAATACCAGCAAAGCCTATACCATGTCTTCATGCTTTAAGAAGGCCTTTGGTAGGGTATGGCATGTTGCCCTATGTGTGCGACCATGAGGAAGTGCAACATTGGGTCCAATCTTGTCTGAACCATTGAACATTTATATGACAAGGCCACCAGTGCAGTTATCTCCAATGGCAGCATAGGAGACTGTTTTCGAACAACAAATGGGATTTCGCCAAGGATGCCTACCCATCCTCTTCAACGTCTTTCTGGAAAGGATCATGAATGATGCCTTGGAAAACCATCAAGGCATTATCAGCATTGGAGGCAGGACAATCACCAACCTTCGTTTTGCTGATGATATCGACAGCCTAGAAGGAGAAGAACAAGAACTAGTCAACTTGGAGGACAGCCTTGAAAAAAACCTCTACAGCATACGGCATGGGGATCAGCGCAAAAAAAGACAAAACTGATGACAAACAACACACAAGGCATCAACACAGAAGTCAAAGTAAACGGACAGAGACTTCAAACAGTAACAAGCTTCAAATATTTGGAATCAATCATCAAAGACGAGTGTTCTAAACCTGAGATACTTGCCAGGATTGCACAGACAACAGCAGCACGTACACGGTTGAAACCCTTATGGAACGACAGTAACATCAATGTCAGTTCAAAAATAAGGCTGATGCGCTCCCTTGTCATGTCCACCTTTCTATACGCTTGTGAAACATGGACCCTCTCAGCAGATCTACAGCAGAAGATAATAGCCATGGAAATTAGGTGCTTTCGGAAGATCTTGCGCATATCATACAAAGACCATGTTACTAACGAAGACGTTCGCATCAAGATCAAACAAGCCATCGGACCTTACGAAGACCTCAGTACAACAGTCAAGAAGCGTAAACTGAAGTGGTACGGCCACGTCTTACGATCATCTGGCCGTACAAAGACCATCTTGCAAGGTACCGTGAGAGGGGGGAGAAGAAGAGGTAGACAGAAAAAGAGATGGGAAGCCAACATGAAAAAGTGAACAGGACTGGAGTTCGCCGACTCCAGAGAGCTGTGAAGAAGAGGGAAAAATTGGTGCCCCAACGATCCTTACGGGTTATGGTAAAGTGAATAAGTGAAAAAGGAACGTCAGATCAAAACATGAAATTTAAAGTTTTAATAATTTCTACATAAGTGTTGGTTCTAACCTAACAAAAACATTTCACAGAACTAAGCAGACCCTATGTCATACATCAAAAACAGTGATATTAAAACTACATATCTTGAACCGGTAACTGAAAATGAGGTATCAGTAAAATTAAACTCTCTCAAAGCATCATTTCCTGGAAGGAATGACATTTCCTCTAAAGTAATAAAACAAGCATATAATTATTAAACCACTGACATACTTATATAACTTATCTATAAATACTTGAATATTCCCAGAAGAATTAAAAATAACAAAGGTAATACCTATTTACAAAGCTAAAGAAAAAAATGTTATTGATTAACTACCGGGCAATTTAAATATTACCTACTTTTTCAAAATTATATGGAAAGACTAATGTATTACATTTTGTCAATTTTTTATGAATAAACATAATATTTTGTATAAATATCAGTTTGGTTTTCGAAAGAAAATCACTCTTAGAAACATGGCACTTATAACCACTGTAGACAACAGCAGAAGCCTTACAAAACAAACAATTTGTGCTAGGGGTGTTCTTAGATTTAGTGTAAATATAATGACATTTACTTTGAAATATACAATAGGGAGTATAACATTGTAATATGTTATTATATATGATTTGTATTAATTTGATTTTTATTGTATGTATTGTAATGAGTTACAATAAATTTGATTTGATTTGAGAAAGAGTGAAAACAGCGAAAAACGCAGTACTGCTACAACAATCGTGTGAAATACCTATCCCCAAGAAAGGAAGGTATCCGTGTACTCTTGAGAGACTTCACTTCTCAGAAGCAAAAGTGGAAGGAAGGTCAAGTGTTGACATAACTGACCGACCGATCGTACAGCGTTGTCTCCGAAGGGCAAGTGCTACGTCAAAACCGTAAGCACCTGTTCCCACAAGCAGTATCAGTGGACGTCAACCATCTGACCGCTAACCTACTACCACAAGCGGTATCAGTGGACGTCAACCATCTGACCGTTAACCTACTACCACAAGCGGTATTCGTGGATGTTGTTCGTCCGACTGCTACCAAGCAATCTCAAGCAACCCCAGTGGAAGTCTAACACCCGATCGGCGACAGTGTTCCACAAGATCCTAAGATTGTCACCACTAAAAGAGGAAGCTTGGTGATGAAGCCAGTGTGGTATAAACACTAGAACTTCTAAGTTGAAGGGGGCTGTTGGTAGTTGCCAATGCCACATTTTTGTTGTTCTCCTCGTCGTTTTCTGTCTTCAGGGGTGAGTTTCTCTTTAGGCACATATAGGCTGGCTTGAATTTTGCAGCCCTCAGCTGCCTGGACAGCGATGTCAACGCCCTCGCTAAGGATCTCAAAGCGGTGTTACTCGAAACAGCTGACAAGGTGCTTGTGAGGCAGAGGAAAAAGAAAGAACCAGCCTTGGGTCTCGGATGAGATTCTTGACCTATGCGACAAGAGATGGGACTTGACGCAGCGGAAGCATATTTCTCTCGAAGCAAACATAGCATGGTGTACAAAGAAGTAAGGAAGAAGATGAAAGAGGCAAAAGAGGATTGCATCGAGGATAGATGCAAGGGCATTGAACAAGGAATAACAGCAGGACGCAGCAAGAATGCCTTTGACACTCTCAAGACCCACAAGGCACCAGCAGTAGAGGACATTAATGGAAATCTCTTACCAGAAACTACTGCAGTATTGAATCGGTGGGCAGGGTACCGCAATGATCTCTACAACTACAACCTACAACCTACAGCCAGACACCAGTATAACCCATGCAGCCCAGACCCAGAATAGAGAACCGGTAAATGTACCTGTCCTAAAGGAAGAGGTTGTAGAAGCAGTGAGACGGCTGACATCGGGAAAGGCACCTGGGGTGGGCAACATCTCCGCGGAACTGCTGGAAAAGGGAGGCGAAGAAACAATAACATTCCTCACAGTCCACGGTAGTGGAAACATTCGCTCGTCATTCCTCTGCCCAAGAAAGGGTACCTCAGACTGTGCAAGAACTATCGCACAATTAGCCTAATCAGCCATTCCAGGAAGATCATATTCAGAGTAATTCTCAACCGGTTGAACTTAGTTTAGCCGTTCCCTAATTGACATATCCATCACGTCATCTGCTGCGTAGAAACTCCGTCGAGTGATAAAAATGGATGCCATGCTGGTGCGTTCGTGCATTCTGTCGTAAATGTTGTTGAAATTCTGGCCACAAAACTGTTTCTATAAGACAACATATAATGCAAATTGTTGAAAATGACAACTGTATGCTTGACCAATGAGCGTCTGTAACTTATTTGAACATGACGCTGCGGTGACGTGTCGAATTATCAACAAGTATATTAATATAACAGATCATATATATATATATGGTAGATTCTCACGAAAGGTCGGCACATGGTTGAATAAGTGACTTCAATGTATCTCTTCCAACGTTTGTCAAAAGAAAATATAGATATCTAACATTAGAAAAAACACCATGGGACACCTTAACAGCTATGCCTGTGGCCACAGTAGCACGTCAGATTTGGATGACAGTGAAATGTATCCATACAAATGCACGCAGGTTTGCGTGAGATAACACTGACGTGTCATGTAACTTATTCTATATCGTATATTGTTTTGGTTGGTAAATATGCCCGATATGTTAAAGCACGAGAGGCATTCAAGGTGTTTGGCCTAACTTGCTGTGTTTGTTGTATTTGTCACACTTACAAAGTTGTTACATTTTCTTTTTTCTCGTTTTATTTATACATGATAGCACATCAATAAGTGCAGTTTAAAAGAAGAAGCCGTCATGAACTAAATATTCGGCTCATGTTTTAGTTGAGATGTTGTATATCCCAGTGGCACACTGCTACCATTTACTAATGACTGACTGTGTGTGTTGTCTCACTAGATAGACGTATGTTGTATGGATACTCAACATCTGCTTTGGTTGAATCAACGTCATAGTTAAGAACAGGGCCTGATTAACTAACAACACTTTATAGGAACATTTGGTATAGATAATTTATAGTTAATTACTCATTCCTGTATAATAAACATCATATATTGTTTTAAGACAACTATTTATTTTGTTTGTCAGTTGACAGTTACAAAGAAAGTACATGTTACTGCCCAGTGTTACATCATTGTTAAAGCAAACACATTTAATGTAAACCATACATCAATCTATGACTTGGCACACCAAATATCATCATAAGTATCGAAACAAAAAAGGTAAACAAGTTGCGAAAATGCTGTATGGATACTATGGTTTTGTATGGATACTGTAAACCCGTACACTGGATACGCGACGTCCTACTGCATCAGTATTCGTATAACTAGCTTAACCCATAACGAAATCAACGTAAACATATCAAGGTTTCATAGTGAGCATACAAATCAATATTATTCTTTACGCTTACGTCAAATTTGAATTATTCAAAGTCACATAGATCTCACAGCAGCGACTCCTTATCAAACAAGTATTTGTGCGTAATAAACAGATAGCACCACTAATTTAACGTAATGCAATTGAAAACATTGTATTAATGGACTAGTCCAATAAGAGGCGTTCGTTGTGTGGATTCACAATGTTGTATGGATACCATGTCACCCGACTGCAGCTAATGTATGGGTTATTCTCACCAGCAAACTTGCCTAGAGCACATAGAACATGATCAACATATTACTAGACACACCAGTACAGGTAACTAAGTTAAAACCAACAATTACACTGTAATTAATAAGTAACACAAATTAGTAATGGAAGATTACACTTTGGAATTAGCAATTGCTGTTTTACAGTTCATCAATTATATGATGTCACCAAAACATGAATACCTAAGAAACAATCGACATCATCGATGAAGCACTAGACTGAACTAAAACATTCAAATACACGTTCAACCTTTGCCCGATCAGATGGGCAAATGTCCATGAATGTCTTTTTGCGGGTGTGTCGTCATTGGTTGCTGTTGCTACCTGATGACCAGTTGCAATGACGGACACCTTTGTCTGTATCCATTATCGGTGAAGGTAGACTGGCTGTATTTACCGCTCACGCGAAGCATATTTGCTTAAAATCATGCCTACCAGCGATTAACGCCTAAACGCTTTGTATTTTATAAACCCGCATTACCTATAAGTAATACCTGTCAAAATTACAAATTCATCTAAGCACAAAAGAAAAGTATAAAAACTTACTTCGTAGAGGTCGATTTTGTTCGATTCGCAGAGCGTCTCTAACCACTCTACCAGTGTAGTACAAGTCAACAACACCAGATGACATCACTATTCCTCATTCCCATTTTAACACCGTGCATGTTGTATGGATACTATTCTTATGGATATGGGAACACATTCGAGTGGTTGTACATCGACCGAACCACACAAAACCAAGAAAAACAATACATGTCCATCTACCTTAGACCTTATACTATATGTCTACTGAATATGTTTCTCTAATCTACGTAACTGTTGACAGTGTTGACATTTTAAGAGTAGTCGTATGGATACGCATTTTTTTCAACACTTTATAAAAATATAGTATGTTACCCATTCGCGGAGTTATCGTCCCAACAATAATGTTTTCCATTGTCAATGGTCTTTCATAAGATCAAGTGGAATGTGTCAGGTGTAATTAAATCTACTTTTATATATATGTATTGTATGAAATCCTAGCTTACAAATTGCATGCTGTATGGATATTATATGTTTTTACATTACAAAAACCAATATGTACACACTGCTTCTGAGCCGAGCCAAACAAGGCTTACGGTCGTTGTAGCTAAAAATATCGCACTTCATAATCAGTTTTGAGAAGGTTTGCCAGTCTGTTATTAAACATACTACTCACGTTTTAAAAAATAATTCGAAACAGCCGACCTTTCGTGAGAATCGACCATATATATATATATGTGTGTGTGTGTGTGTGTGTGTGTGTGTGTGTGTTAATCCTATTCCGTTCGATTCACAAATAAGCTTGTAGGAACAGTTATGATGCCGTACAGTGCACCACGTGGACATAACATGTTTACTACAATAAATCTTGCTTATGTCGGATTCGCCTAAGTTGGATCGTCGCTCAATTCTGACATTATTCCGAGGAACGGCCGACTTGTAATGCATTTCCCCTAAAAAGTCTTCGTCTAAGTCGGATTCGCCTAAAGCGGATCTTTGCTTAACTCGGACTAACTGAGTCGATTAATTTGCTCCGAGATAATGTGTTTTCCTCGCCGAAATTTGATTGCAGTATTCGACAAAAATCACTTTGTTGCTTGGTGTACATGTACCAGATGTACTAAACAATGGAACGGCTAACCCAATAAAATTATCCAGACAGCCATAACTAAATTTCCCAATTCGCTAGTAGTCAAACTGAGAATATTACCATAATTTGCGTCGCTGAATTAGTTTTGTCGTTGTAACTGGGTGAAATGTTTGACTTTACGTCAATTCGTCCAAATCACGGCTTATCACTAAGTTTGTTGTTGGTTCTTGTTCTTACTTTTTTATTCATGTGTATATGTTTTGACACTCAAACCTTCAAACGTCCAACAAATTGCTTCATTTTTTTTTTAGTTACAGCCTTTGAAAAGTTATTACCGAAAACAAATCGTCACGTACGAAACGGGATGTGGTACCTGCTCTAAAAACACTAATATGTAGATAGTTATTTGTTTATTTAAATGGTTTATCACTTATTAAATCTGCAACATATATTGTGTAAACCTTGTGAGAAAACAGTCATAGAAGGCAAAATGGAGGGAAAGAGAGGAAGGGGAAGACCAAGGAGAAGATGGGAGTAGGACATCAGCGACTGGTTGGAAGACGACATCGTTAGAGCAGGGAGACGAACGGCAGACAGAGCATCGTATCGTGGGATGATCTGGGCAGCTACATCTCGCAGAGATATGGTGAACTGAAGAAGAAGAATAGTTATTTTTATTTGATATGTACAGCCCCTGTACATATTACATTTGTTCAATTAAACATCTTCCTAAGTAATTTTTTCTCATTGGTTTACATTTTATGGGTATGGGATATTAAAAATTGTTGTCAAATAAACATAATTGTTTAGTCACTAAGTTGTAACCATACAATGCATGGATAAACTATAACTAGCATTTGACATGATGTGTACTAGTGTTTTTTTATAACAAAGAATCTGACATTTTTTCAACCTCTTCCTAATTTTTGTTTCTATTGTTGTTTTGCATTTTATGTTCATGTGATGTGTATATGATATTAAAAAGTATTACATTATACTCATCAAGTGCAGTGATTGTACCTGTAGTTGTATTGTACTTTTCATTATTTTGTAGTCAATCTCATCAAATAGTTTCACTAAAATGTTTTTACTTTACATTGTCTTTACTTTAGTTCACATGCATTTCTAACAACAATATGCTATTTAACAAGGACACACATTACGGCAAAATCCTCATGCAGACAAACAAAACTATCACATACGGGGGTGGATCCAGAAATCGAGTCTGTGGGGCACCAAAACTGGGACACATTTCAAACGGTCTGGGAGGACACACAGATTTGCAAACACGCCAAATGCTTATGGTCTAGAGGGGCACCTGCCCCGGGCCCGCCTGGATCCACCTATGACATACTTGTTTATTGCTTGTATTTATATTTTTTATAACAGGTTTGGTGACAGAGTAACCACATTTGACAACACTCATTTAACTGAAGGTGAAGAGCTTTGAAGCATACAACTGCATGTGGTGTTGATACACCTCCAGTTCTGAAAATATGGTACATGTATTAATGGTCAGCACTGATTGTTTCTAACAATAATCATTTTATTGTACTTGCAAAAGTTGCAATGCAATGAACGACCACCTGCCAAATGCAACCAATGCCAACGGTCAAAAGCTAGCTATATATATATATATATATATATATATATATATAGCTAGCTTTTGACCGTTGTATATATATATATATATATATATATATATATATGTATATATATATATATATATATACATGTTATGGGCATTACATTTCACGGTATTGAGGGGCGCTGGTTTTCTGAACATAATAAAAACTCAGAAGGGGCAATCAAAAAACCTGGTGAAACTACTGGAATATTCTTTTCCTTGTAAATCATTAAATACCAAGATTACATACAATTACAATTGAATTCAAGTTAATTTTTTAATGTCTAATAATAGTAATTTTTAATATAAAAGTAATATATTAGTTAAATTACTATTACATTACTGTTGTTAGTCAATTATGTACATATTGTTTTTGTTCAACCTATTACTATTGGTTCAATAATTATAATCGTTACGGGTCATTTATAATGCATTTACACTGTCACTATTATCCCAAGCCTACTTAGGCTTCTAGCCTACTATCATATACGCCATAGGCATAATATAGTCACTATCATTGACATAGGTATATGCCATATCGTCGTACTGTTAGCTGATATTAGTCTATAGTAAACAGGGCCCAGCCAGGCCGCCCATACCGCCATTGCCATTGGCTATGACTAAAAGGTAAACAATTAAATAAATTTAGTACAAGAACATTAATATACGTGATTATATCTTAATAATTCGAAATTACTAACCTGTCTGGAAGAACCTTTGCGAACGCTGCATCTCATCTGTTGATGTCGTGATTGACCCCACGGCACTGGCAGCGGCCCACGGCCACTGGCACAGTCCACTGGCACTGTCCACTGGCACAGTCCACTGGCACAGTCCACTGGCACAGTCCACTGGCACAGTCCACTGGCACAGTCCACTGGCACAGTCCACTGGCACTGTCCACTGGCACAGTCCACTGGCACAGTCCACTGGCACAGTCCACTGGCACAGTCCACTGGCACTGTCCACTGGCACTGTCCACTGGCACAGTCCACTGGCACAGTCCACTGGCACTGTCCACTGGCACAGTCCACTGGCACAGTCCACTGGCACAGTCCACTGGCACTGTCCACTGGCACAGTCCACTGGCACAGTCCACTGGCACAGTCCACTGGCACTGTCCACTGGCACAGTCCACTGGCACAGTCCACTGGCACAGTCCACTGGCACAGTCCACTGGCACTGTCCACTGGCACTGTCCACTGGCACTGTCCACTGGCACAGTCCACTGGCACAGTCCACTGGCACAGTCCACTGGCACAGTCCACTGGCACTGTCCACTGGCACAGTCCACTGGCACAGTCCACTGGCACTGTCCACTGGCACAGTCCACTGGCACAGTCCACTGGCACTGTCGCCAACTCCTGTTTACTTTGTTTCGTTCCATAGTCGTTCCCAAATAGAAATACACCTTTATGCGTGGGTACTGTTTTTGTTTGTCTAATTTAGCCCATTTTGCCGTGTTCGTGGACGTCCACTCATTGTCTAAACTCGGAATTCCATAACATCAACAGCGCCAAAGGATGGGGTCAAAGGTCAATATCGCCCATAATTCGTGATCGCGAGAAGACAAGAACGCGATTCCACGCAAAGTTCAATGTCCATACTCAGCTAAAATGGAAGCAAAAAACCGGATCCGGTTTTTACTAAAAACGAAAGAGTTCGCGGGTTTTGTATTAATTTTTAAAATCGAACTAATACGTACGCATAAACGAACTAGGATATCATTGAGGAGTACCTGATTCCTATGTTTTTTTGTGAAATTACTAAGAAACACGAGGAGCAAAACAATCGAATTGGTTGGGTACCTTTAAAACAAACCAGGTCTAATCCAATTTCTTTCGAAAACACATGGTTTGACTTAAAAGCAGTTGTTCCCGGTTGCTTTTTGATTGCTCCATGCAATTGCTCCATTCATTTGCTCCATTCAGTTGCCGCCGCAAAGTTGATCGTGGCATACTATGGGTGTTAGCAACATCTCCGTTCCATTTTTGACCGCTTTGGTTGCTTACAACGTACATTCTTACAACGTTGACCCCCTTATCGGTCTTTTAATTGTAACAGCGCATTGTCTTTAAACATACAAATAAACTAAAGCAACTGACTATATTTTATATGTGAGGTCAGATGGGCCGCCCACTGACTGGGCATCGAATAATTCCCTTTTTACATCAAAACTATTAGACGAATAATTCCCATAATTTGTGTTATCAATAACCGTGATATTAGCAATAACCCTGTCCAATAATGGCTATATTAAACCATTCTGGGTCAGGTCATTTTTGAATGATGTACCCCTATCCCCGTACAATGACAATCACCATTACGATCTATCAAACATGACACAAAGGCCTTGTATGTCATACATAAGCCATGACTGACTAATCATCGTGTCCAGTATTCTACGCAGATCCCACCAACAATATGACTCTCAATGGTTCGAAAATTCAAACATTGGTGATGTTACAGGTCGTCTGAAACTGATGTCTTATAAGGGAGGTCCTGAAACTACCCACGTAAACACAGTTGCTCACAATATCGGTTGTGAAAATTCTATTTGAGTTGTAAAGGACATCTTTCGGTGGTCTAACCAAAAAACTTTTTATTTCTTGGATATGTAATATATTCCGACATTTATCGGATATAATCTACCCGGTAGCCCATCTGGCCCCATGGTCCATCTGACCCCACCCTACTAAATTTACACTGACAAAATACATGGATATTAGGCGCATGAGTAAAATACATACTTGCACGCACGCACGCACGCACGCACGCACGCACGCACGCACGCACGCACGCACGCACGCACGCACGCACGCACGCACGCACGCACGCACGCACGCACACACACGCACTATCTCACACATGTACGCACGCGCGCTCGCACGAGCGCGCACACACACGCACAAGCAAACGCATACACTGATGCTTTGTTTTAAATTCGAATAGTCGAGTAAAACGTTTGTATTCGTTAGATGACACTACTGTTCGACGCCTGTAATGAAACTATGCATAGGAGGTTGCCAAGCTCTGGTTATGCGCACAGAATGTTTACATGTTAAGTTCCGCCCATTCATTAGGTTTTTAAGGCTGTTTTTTAATTGCTGCATGCAATATATTTATGTCATTTTCTATTGACGCGTGGTGACGTATTCATTTATTAATAACTCCTGCTAGTAATAAAATTATTACTAATTTCAATGTTGGCGTAGTGCGGGGGATTAGGGGTTGGCAGTAACTTTCTATTATGAAGACATGAAGACAAGGCAGACTATGCAACATTGAAATAGAATGGTGGATTCTAGTGTGATTAGGAAATAGCACATTAAAATGATTAGATGTCAATGGTTTGCATAAACCAAAATCTTTACCCCTTATAGCAACAGAGCAAGACAAGCAGAAAACACCCAATAAGAATAATGGTGACATCATTATATTAGACTATTATCATATTTAGTATAAATTAATAGACCAATACCATATAATTAGATATCATATAGATAATAAATAGTAAAGAATGTTAGACCCAGAGCTAAGGCTAAGGCGTAAGTCAAAAAAACAAAATTATATTTACAAGATCAGTAGAGTCTCAATTTTAACAATAAAGCCTACTTTACTTAATTAGAAAATGTTGAACCGGGGCCAACTCCGGTAACTAAACTGAGACTTACAGGCCTATTAAGGGAGGGAGATATATTTATATTTATTACAATTATTTAACTCAGTCGTAACCTTGGATAGGCAGACATTGACTGCAATATCAATCACTCAAAGTCAATGGCAATGCCTTATAGTTCACAACATAACTGCATCACGATTCCGTTTTTAAATTCCGTTTGATTGTAATAATACAAAATGCCAATAATAATCTAAAAAGGTCAATAGAAAAAAACAACAGGCAGGATGTTTTGTAACTTAATCATTTAGCAGTGTAATAGTTACAAAGACAACATTTAAAAGAACTAAACATTGCTGACCGGCGAAATATATTATTATTAATAAATACATATTGTGCTGGTGGTTCAGCCAAATACACGCAGAGCCTGGGCTGTCTGAGGTGAGGCTAAACCGTCTCTTTTCAGGCATATATGCGCTAGCATCGGCTACCTAGAAATTCCTTGTATGTCGGGATACGGGGCTGATATATTTCTTTAAAATATTATAATATAAATATTATTTTAATAAAATAGAAATGTATTTTCTTTCCAAAATGGAAACAGATTAATTTAGGCAATACCGCTACGACGTCACCGTCGCCGATGGTAGTGGAGCCATCTAGCGGGTATTATGTACATTTATTTTCTATCTAAACATATGACTTTGCATGGGATGTTAGGGCTTTGTTAAACAAACAATAAATTGTAAGAGATAATAATATAGTAAGTTAATAATCACCTTAATACAACAACATTAAAGGTGATACATTTCTAGATGATTGACACAGCACGTCAGTCCATATGTACATATGTACCGCCATATTATCAGAGGTCTTATTCGAGCCAGTAGGAAATGAGCATTCACATCGGCCTTCATTAAAAACGAATTATATTTACAAATGAATTATTGGTATTAATGGCTCGTGTACGACCGAGTCACGATCAGCATGTCACTGTTGGTTTACTAGTGTTAATACACAAGTCATATAATTTCTACAACATTATTGTACAAGCCCAACATATAACTGACATTCAGTTAGAGACGCTGGCAAACATTACGCACATATATGTACAGCCCTGTTACTTAACACAAACTATATTCAGCACACACTTCCAGGCATCTAACGTAAAGAAGTGTTTGATGGCTGCGAGGCACACATCATCACTGACACATGCATTGTCCACCTGATTAGGTATTGTCTGTAACGTATGTTCTCTCAGCTTTGTGCAATCAAGCGCAGCAGTGACACGGTTTGCGGACACAAACCATGATAGCATCCTCTCCTTTTTCCTGCTAGGCACTAGATCTACGAATGCCACTCATCCAATCCGTCGTTTCTTCTTTGGCAACACGACCACAGTTTTCTCGCTTCCTTTCGGTCTGCCCCGTTTCCTCATGCGAGAGGACCGCCCAATCGAATGGCGCCATGAAATGTGTTTTATGATTATTGGCGCAAGTAATAGTAATTGGTTTCACGTGGTTGACACTAGAATGAATATGTCTCACTATGCGTAATGACATTTCGAAACGCATTTATAAATTTCATTCATGAAAGTGAACTTGAAGTTGAACGTATGACGAGTGTAGCCTCAATACCATACCGCCGGTACACGACAGTACACGAATTTAAGTCGAAGGCTCCTCGAAGTTGCCAGTCACCCGGAATGTACAGAATCAACACCAAAACGTCACAGTAACTGGTAATGTAAGTTAATGCGCATTTAAGTTCATGTATTAGTTATAAATGATTGGTTTTAATAAATCATATTCAAGACATATTTGCATATTTTTAATGTTGCCCACGTTTGTATGCAGCACAAGATTGGGAACAATTACTGTTTTTAATGTGAAAATTATTTTAAAATAAACAACACGTTATATTATAGAAATAATAATTAAAAAGTAAAATATAAAATTTCCTAACAGCTACTAAAATTTGGCTGTTAGCTTATCATCCTACTGCGACACGTAATGATCTATTGAGCGTGGTGGTGTGCTAGTTAGAGCGTCAGACTCTCCATCGTGAGATTCCTTATTCGATTCTGCCATTTCGAACCTTGGACAACTTCATTCACTCCAAGTTGCTCCAGTTCACTCATATGTATGAATGAGTACCTGGCTATAGGCAGTGGTTGACATTTGTGTACGAATAGTCTTCGCGTAGTAATTACAGCAAGGCTGGCTATTTCCCAGAGAAGTCGGGATGGTGTTCGATTTAACAGGTCAGGAGTAAAGCACTTTGAGCAGTCCTAAGGACTTGATATTGTGCTACAGAAGAACTTACCTTTATTGAGGAAAGGAACAGCACATTATTTGTGATTACTGGGTCAGTAGCATGGAATATTTCATATGTTCCATAAAGGAGCATTCTATTAAAACCACATTTGTTTAGGTAAACGTAATCATGTCATAGAATAAGTGGTTAAGTTGTGTAGTGCAATGGTTCAACTCATATGTTCCCACAAGTATATATGTAATATTAATAAAAGTGTACATTTTGATCATCTTATTCTTTTGCATCTGACAATTAGTTTTAGCCTAGGTATATGTTACTATTTAGTGTTTGAACAGTGCTAAACTACGTTTTTATTTGATTTTATACAAATGTTGCAGTGTATGCAAGTTCATGTATGTAAACAAAGTGACAAATTTAAAGTTATTATGGTATCTTATTAAAGCTATCAAAAGCAAGGGACTACTGTACGTTTGACTTAATGGGTGTGTGAACTATTCCCTTGATGTAATACTACAATAACATTTCCTTATCCCATAATGTTGTATTATCTTAAAATAATTTTATCTGATCAGTTAATTAAAGTTTTTGTGTCAATTTAACAATATTTAGTTTTTTTAATATATTGGGTAAACAAATACAACAACAAAAGTGCATATTTTTTATAATATTATCCTTACAGCTAAATGATATCTAACAACCCCAAGTTATTTGATGAGCTAACCATTTAATAGACACTCAATATTTCGCCATGGTGTTTGCAACAGAATGGTTTCATAAATAAATGTTTTAGTGTTATGTAGGATGTTATGAATGGAATTTAGAAAGCAATTGTCTACCTCATTAAATACTGTTGTAACCAAACTATGCTACTAGGATAGTAGTAAAGGAGACCGCGCTGGCCCCCGACTCGTGCCGAGATCAAAGGAGATCAAAGGCACCGCGGGTCACAAAGATCAACAAAGGTCAAGCAAGTTGACCCGGCACGATTGAAAAATCTACTTATAAAAAATGAAATATCTTAAGTGGGTTTGACAGCTTACTTATAAAAAACGTATGATTGATGAGTGTGGCAGGATGATTGATGAGTGTGGCGAGACAGTACGTAGCCGAGACAGACAGTACGTAGCGCCCTCTGGTGTAGCGAGATAGTACCATTTCACTACCCCCTAGCGCCTCCTGGTGTCTTGTACTAGAAGGATATTCGTCTAGAAGGTTCGGAGATGGTTATGCTAGTACGAAAGAAGGTTATATAGCGGTTATTTACCCTAGCGGTGGTATATTTGCGCCCCTGGTGTAGCGAGATAGTACCATTTCACTACCCCCTAGAGCCTCCTGGTGTCTTGTACTAGAAGGATATTCGTCTAGAAGGTTCGGAGATGGTTATACTAGTACGAAAGAAGGTTATATAGCGGTTATTTACCCTAGCGGTGGTATATTTCACCGAACTTATATAACGATATTAGTAGCGCCCTCTAGGTAACGGTTCTAGCACTTTGTATATTATAACAAGACCTTTGAACGAATCCCTTAGCTAGAGGCTATGCTATTCTTTCGCGCCATTCTTTTTTACAAACCTTCACCCGGTATGACGCTTGTTGTTGTTGTTGACACCAAGCGTAATCGGTAACAGGCGTCCAAAGTCCATTGAACGATGCTGGCTGACTGAGCTGCTTTGGAGAATAATGCTACTGTATTATTCATACCGTAACGGCGTCCAAAGTCCATTGAACGATGCTGGCTGACTGGGCTGCATTGGAGAATAATGCTACTGTATTATTCATACCGTAACCTAGTAGGTAGATGTAAGCTTGTCTTTATAGAGGGTTCAGAACAACTAGTTGGAATATAGAGTTCAAACGGATAATAACGGTGTGAACATAAAGACAACGAGGAGTGCGGTGAGCAATATTATTATTATATTCTACTATCCCCAGCGTACGCCGTAAGCACTGGGTGGTCCACCACCACTACCAGTACTGTTATAGGGAGGTCGAGGGGGGTCCGGATCAGGTCCGAAGCCGGCGCGACCCTCCACCAGCCAGGCGTCGAGGCGCTCCTCGAGGCGCTCCATCAGCGAGGCACTGGGGCGTCGTACACCAGTCACAACGCACGTGCGAGCGGCCGGTACCGCGGGGCGGCGATATAACGTCGGCGGCGGTAGTTGCGTGTCCGGGTCGACGGCCGCCTCTGGCGGTGACGTAGGAGGTGCCTCCTGTCGTAGCGGCGCGCCCCTAGGCAACCCCGCCGATCCCCAGCGGCCGGTCGTAGGAGGTGCCTCCTGTCGTAGCGGCGCGCCCCTAGGCAACCCCGCCGATCCCCAGCGGCCGGTCGTAGGAGGTGCCTCCTGTCGTAGCGGCGCGCCTCTAGGCAACCCCGAGCCCCAGCGGCTAACGGTGGTCGATTGAGTCCGCCTAGCGCAGTACCCATCGTCAAACCACCGAGGCGCCTCATCAGGGTTATTCTTCCGGTCCCTGTGCCGTGGAAACGGCATAGCGCATTTGGCCTGTAAGAAAACAATAATAAACTATAATATTACAGTGATTAAAAAAGGTCTACAGTTTAAATTGGTGGTGATATTATAGCGCATTTGTCCTGTAAGAAAACAAAGTCTTAAATAATAATAATAATAATAATTAAATATACTACAGTGATTAAAAAAAGGGTCTACAGTTTAAATAATAAAATAGACCCACGGTATCGAAGGAACTGTAGTTTTGTAAATATCGCTTAAATATTAAAAAGAAAGCGTGAATGTTAAAAAGGTATATGGGTAGTTACGTACCGTCCGTGAATATGCCATGGTTTAGACTAGTCGAAAAGACCGTGTAGTTCCATAAACGCCTTGTAACGGAATGTTGTTTACTGTAGAACTTCTAGAAGGTTCTATAACACCACCTGACACGCGGCACGTAGGCCTCGTCACGTAGGCCGGGTTGCGTAATGTTAAACATTTTAATAAAAGCTTAAAAGCATAAAATAAACGATCTATAAGGAGCTGTAAGGACTAGAGAATCTTATGGTAAACATATATTTAAAAATAAGACTCTATAAAAGCAATACGCCGTTTGTGCACTTCATAACCGAGCGCTTTTTTCTAGTTTCAATAACCTTGGCAGACTCGGCTGTTGTGTGGTATACGTGTTTACGCGCACGCGCGCTATTCACCGTCCGCTTATAAGTAGTTAGGCTAAGAGCGTCTATGTATTCACTCGGTTTTGACTGTTTTAACGTTTACGAACTTCCTCAGCCGCAGCAGTCATGTCGACGACGGGTTCACCACCACCTATCAAACGAACGAAGAAGGCGAAGGCGAAGGGGAAGGCGGCCACCGCAGCAGATCAGACGTCGCCCGTCGGTATCAACGCATCCGGACCCCGATCGACACCACCCGCCGTCGCCGGCAGCAGCAGCAGCCGGGGCGCGCCCGTAGCCCGACCGTCGACCATCGTTGCCGGTATCTGCGCGCCCGTAGCAGTGGCGACGTCGCCGCCGCCGCCGAGCTCCGAGCCTAGCAGTGCGTCGTCGCCACCCCCGCTACTCGTCCTTCCACCTTCGGTGAGTGTAAGCGAGCTTCTACAGGCGGGCGACGGTCTCTACTCGATAGCGCCCAACGTAAAGGTGGCCGCTATCTCATGGAGAACCCGGTGCACGTACGAGGGGTGTACCCAATGCCGTCGTAAGGTGTTTAGATCGTCGAACAGCATTCAGATATGCGCCTCCCACGGGGTACAGCGCGAGGTGAGACATTATTTCGCGGTTCGGATGATGGTGAGGGAAGATGCGGAGGGATCGGCCGAGGTATGGATCAGTCTATTCGACGACGCGATGACCAACCTCGTCCCCTACAAGGCCGACTATCTCGCCTCGATGAACCCCGACACACTGCGCGACACCGTCCTACAGATCGTCGGCACGGTTATCGAGGAGCTCGTCGTACGAAAGACAACGTGGGGGTCGGGGGCCCCGCCGACGTACACCGTTCGGAGTGTGGCGTCTAAGAAAAGCGACGATGATGATGATGACGACGACGACGACGATGAGTATATTAACCGCTAACGATTCGTTTTTGTGTACTGTAGGACGTCGAAGAGGCACGGGCGCGGGCCCTCGACTCTATAATCATCGATGCTTTGAGCGCCCTACCCACCGCCGCCGCCGATCTGCTACCGTCGGACACGCCGATGATATCTCTCGCCCTGCTCGAGGCCGCCACCACTCCGTGGACACCCTTGGTCGAGCCTACCTATCAACCACCGCTGCTAGTCGCTTGCGACTCACCGCCGTCGTATTCGAGCTCGACAGCATCGCCGCCGCCTCGGTCAATCGATACCAGTCTAGCAGGGGAAACTCGTGGCGAACCGCCGCCGCCTACGTATACGAGCCTATACCCGCTCCCGATCGACAGACCGGCGGATGATGAGGCGGCATCGACCGTGCTAATATCATCGGGAGACTCGAACGCACAACAGGGATCGTCCGGCTCGGCGTCACCGTTTCTCGAGTTACCATCGTCCAGACCGCCCCGAGCGTGCTTCGCGCCACCTCAGGATGCGGATTTGATGAGGGGGCTGATGAGTAATTTCGCCGAGGTGATCGGGGAAAGCATACTCGATCGTGCACGCCGTTACTGCGGTGAATGCGAGTCCAACGAAGGGTGCCCCTTTGTACATGTACAAGGGTACAGAGCCGGGCGCCCTAGCCGCCACTATCGGCGACTGTTCACGGATGTGTTCAGTATATGCACTCGCTTCTTCCAATCCGTATTGACCGACTACTCGGATCGATCGTTAATACCGTGTTTGACGCGTATGATCCTGAACGTTCACGACCGATACGAGCTTCACGCGGATCGTCAAGCCGAAGTTCGTCTCGTACACCGGGTAACCGCGTGGTTCCTTGAGACCGACTGGCTCCACAGCCGCTCCGATTACGTGAGACTGGAGTCGGCGGTAACGGCCTACCTACTGGGAAGAGCTGATATCTGAACAGTGCTTAAAAAATGAACTTTAATGGCGAGAATTGCTTAATACAACCTTAGATCAAGAACTTTATTTTATATAACCGAAAAAGAAGAATAAAGCACACTTGTGCTGAATATCGCTTAATAACACACGTTTGTGGAGAACGTTTTAATAGAAAATATGCCTGCTTATTCGAATATGCGGTGCTTAATAAAGCACGTTTTGCTTGTTGTACGACGCTTAATAAAACGTTGAAACGTATAAACACTCTTGTTGTTTACTATTACGAAAATCACCACTCCCGTCCTATACTTACACTCGCCTGTGATAAAGGCTGCAACACAACACACACATAGTAGAAGGCGACCCTTTATTTTTAGCTCCACCGTTTCGCCCTATACTTACACTCGCCTGTGATAAAGGCTGCAACACAACACACACATAGTAGAAGGCGACCCTTTATTTTTAGCTCCGCCGTTTCGCCTCACCGTAACTAGGGCAAAGATCGCCGTAGGGTCAACCCCGGTAATCAATAGTAGTAGTAGTCCTAGCGACGGCGGCGGCGGCGGCGGTAACAGTCATCATCACCACCACCACCCCACCCACCCGTATATAGAGGCGTGTAGAGCTTCTTTTCAACTAATAACGTGTTTGTTATTGGTCGCTCCGGCTGCAACAAACATGCCTACTCGTTGTCCCGTATGCAATCGAGACGTCGTTAGTTTGGTGGGACATACGTGTAGTAGTAAACCACGGGAGTACCGATGTCCGAATTGTGATCAGACGTATAACGGGCGTAGGGTCCTAGTAAGACATTTAAAGAATTGCGTTAACGGAAATCGAGATGACGATATCGCCTGCCCGAAATGCGGTAAATATTTTCTTCATCGACATTCTCTGTTGAATCATATGAGAGTTTCGAAAACCTGCGGTACGAAAAAAAAGGTAGTACCACCACCACCACCACCACCACCGCCACCACCACCACCACCGCCACAACCCGATGATGATGACGCGGACGATGAGGGGTGGTCGGCCGGTCTACGGCGTACAGTGCAAGAGCACTGGTCGAGTATACGAACGTCGATATTCCGGGGCCCTCTTCAGTCGAGATACAATCACCAGCTGACTCATTGCGTGGACACGTCCGTTCTCGAACCGCGACTAAGACAAATGTTTGAGGAACAAACTCGAGCGTTCAAGATCAATTTAAGTTTCGGGTTTGTGTTAAGACACAAAGAGACGGGTCGTTTCCGGTATTATCATACATCCTGTAATTGTTGCGGACGCTTCCTCGAAGCCCCGATGCTAGTTACCGACGCCGCCTCGTTCGACCGCTTCCTCGAGACCGTCCGACAACCCGACGTTCTGCAATACGCGATAATGCAACGGCCTGACTCGGGGTGGGTCGTCGAATTGGTAACAAATGTTACCTATTTCCTCAATGCCATCATCCACCACCCGATCGGGTGTCTGAACGCTCAACTACCCGCCTACCTGTACGCGAACAGATCGATCATCGCGCTCGCGAAAGACCGTCGAGGTAAGCCGTACACCGATAATTTATGCCTCTTCCGGTGCCTGGCCCTACACCGAAGAAGACTACTGTCCGCCCCGACCGCCATGGTAAACACCAGCCGTTTGACGACCCCCGCCTTACGGCTCTACGCCGACTACAACGACGGGGTGGTGAGTCCCTACACCTTCGCCGGCGTGTCGCTGAACGAGCTCGACCGGGTGGAGACGTGCTTCGAAACCAACGTCGTCGTGTATCGACTGATAGATCCGACGACGACCGACGGCGGATCGACAGCCGAATTGGTCCGTCGTTCCCTCTACCGATACCCCACTACCATGAACGTCAATCTATACGACACTCACTACTCGTATATACCCAACGTCTCGCGGTATACGCGATCGTACCTGTGCAGTAAGTGCGGTGACTCGTTGTGGCGAAAGCCCTCTACGCTACGGCGGCACGAAGCGACGTGTGAGGGTGCCGTTCGCCACGTCTTTCCCGGCGGTGTCTACCGCCCGACACCGTCCGTGTTTCAGCAGCTGGACGACGAGGGCATCTGCGTACCCGACCACCTCCGCTACTATCCGTACAGAGCGACATTTGACTTTGAATGCTACTTCGACGATAGCGACCTGCCGGCGGATAGCCCTAAGTGCCGGTGGATAGCCCGGCACGAGCTACTCAGCGTGAGTATCGCCTCGAACGTCCCCGGTCACGAGACGGCGCAATGCTTCGTTACGACCGGCGATTCGAACGATCTCGCGCGGCGCCTGATCGTCGCCCTAGAGGCCGTGAGCGAAGCGGCGTGCGCGGCTCTGCGACCGTCGTACGACCGAGTCTTCGAAGCGATCGAGACGCTCGACGCCGAATGGCGAGTCGCCGCCGGCGACACCGACAACAAGACCCCGTACACCGCACTCGCCACCCGCCTGTGGACGCATCTACGCCAACTCCCCGTCCTCGGCTTCAACTCGGGCAAGTACGATTTGAACGTAGTCAAAAAGTATCTCACGCCCCTCTTCCTGATCGTCGGTCAGCCTACCTCGACGGCGTTCGCGATTAAACGGCAGAACAATTTCATGTGCCTGTCGACGGAGACGCTCAAGTTCCTGGACATCACTAACTACCTGGCCCCGGGTTTCAGCTACGATAAGTTTCTGAAGGCTTACGGCTGCAGCGTAACGAAGGGCTACTTCCCCTACGAGTACGTCGACTCGTTGGGGAAACTAGACGACGACAAACTACCGCCGCGCGAGGCGTTCTACAGCCACCTGAAATGCGAAGGGATCTCCGCCGAGGCGTACGAGGGTTGCGCGGCGGTATGGCGCGCCGAAGGGATGACCACGCTAAGGGACTTCCTCGTGTGGTACAATAACCGAGATGTGGTCCCATTTTTGGAGGCCGTCGACAAGCAGTTCACCTTCTACCAGCAGCACCGCATCGATATGTTTAAGGACGGCATCAGCGTCCCGGGTCTAACGCTCCTCTACCTGTTCAACGATCTCCCGTTATCGATTCACTTCACACTCTTCAACGAATCGAACAAGGACCTGCACCGGCTCATACAGACGCAGATCGTCGGCGGTCCCTCGATCATCTTCGCGCGCTATCACGAGGCCGACGTAACCGTTCTACACGGCGGCCACCCGTGTCGCTCGATCGTGGGCTTTGACGCAAACGGGCTCTACCTATGGGCGATCACCCAAGATATGCCGACGGGGTGGTATACGCGCCGGCGGGCGGAGACCGGCTTTCGGCCGCAACGCGTACACCGCTACGGCCGTATGGCCGTGCAGTGGCTAACGTGGGAGGCCGAAAGGACGGGGGTGCGCATAGGACACATGCTCAACGGGCGCGAACACCGCGTCGGCAAGTACCGGGTCGACGGCTGGTGTCGCGAGACGCGAACGGCGTACCAGTTCCAGGGGTGTTTCTTTCACGGCTGCCCGTGTACGGGGCGCGAAATGAACGACGTTAACGGGCGGTCGATGAGTCGCCTCTACGCCGAGACGAACGCCGTCACCACCTACCTTCGCCGGTTCGTCACCGTCGTCGAGATGTGGGAGTGCCAATGGCGCGAACTGCGACCGCCGGCGCCGCCCGAGGAGAGTCGCTGGACGACCCCCGGCGCCGTCGTTACGACGTCGACGATCCTGAAGGGCGTACGCGACGGTACCCTCTTCGGACTGGTAGAGTGCGACATCGCCGTCCCGGACGCGCTGCGCGATGTCTTCGCCGAGATGCAACCGGTGTTCAAGAACGCCAACATCGGCCGCGACGATCTCAGCCCGTTCATGCGTCGCTACGCCGAAGCTCACGACCTCCTGAAGCGACCTCAACGGACGCTCGTGGGTAGCTTTTTCGGCAGCAAGATTCTACTCGCGACGCCCCTACTACGGTGGTATCTGGAGCACGGCCTCGTCGTCGACCGCGTGTACCAGATCGTCGAGTACGTCCCGGTCGCCTGCTTCCGCCGCTTCGGCGACACGGTCTCGGCGGCGCGACGCGAGGGCGACACCGACCCCGACAAAACCATCATCGCCGACACCTTTAAGCTAATGGGCAACAGCTCTTACGGGAAGACTATTACGCGCGTCGATCTCCACAGGGACACGAAATACTGCACGACGACCGGCGCCTCGACGCTCGTCAACGACCGCCGCTTCCGACAGCTCGACGTCGTCGTACCCGGCAGCGTCTACGAGGTGGCGCTGAACAAGCGAATCGTCCGCTACAAACTACCAAACCAGATAGGCTACTTCGTCTATCAGTACGCGAAGCTACGGATGCTCGAGTTTTACTACGATTTTATCGCCTTCTACATCCCGAGACCCCTCTTCCAGTACTGCGCCATGGATACGGACTCGGCGTACATAGCCCTCGCGGGCCGGAACGTCGACGACCTGGTGGAGGAGGCTAAACGCGAGCATTACTTTCGCCATCGCGGCGACTGGTTCCCGGCCGAATGCTGCGATGTTCACGCGGACGCGTACGCGCAGTGCCGACTCGCCGGGCGAGCGTGGGACACGCCGCCGCCCTGTTGCGCTCGACGACGCCTGTACGACAGGCGAACGCCGGGGCTCTTCAAGGAGGAGTGGTCCGGGCGCGGAATCGTCGCGCTCTGTAGTAAAACGTACTACTGTTTCGGTCGGGACGGCGACAAGTACAGCACTAAGGGGTTGAATAAGCGTCAGAACGACATCGACAAGGACGTCTTCCTCGCCGTGCTGCGCGATCGACGGAGCCGCGGCGGCACGAACCGCGGCTTCCAGGTGCGCGAATCGTCCGTGCTGACGTACATTCAGGAGCGCGCGGCGTTGAGCTATTTCTACGCTAAGCGTCGCGTCCTCGACGACGGCATCACCACGGCGCCCATTCTCGTGTAGTAGTAGGCGAGGTGGGGGAACTACCCCTCTAAGGGGCGCCTCTAAGGCGAGGACAGGGCCTAAAGGACTACCTACCCCTCTAAGGGGTAGGCGGCGGCCGGGTCTCTAGGGGTAGGGTAGGTAGGTAGGTAGGTAGGGTCCTGGTACGAAATAAAACAAAATGCAACACCTACAATACGTTTCATCGTCTTTTATTCGTAGTAGTAGTAGCGGTAACAAGCTTGAAAGCGATACTAGTAGTTAATAAGAGTCTAATGCGGATTTAGCCAGTCGAATACGAGACAGTCGTTAGTCACCCGATCGGCGCCGAACAGGTACTGGAACCCCTTTAGCGGTAGACCGCGGCATCGTAAGAGTAGGTAGGCGACGCAATATTGTCCGCATACGTTAGAGACCACGCTCTGCAGTCGCTTGTCGTTGTACGTCCAGCGCGCGTCGCAGTTGCGGCGCAGGAAGGCGCGGAAGTCGTCGTGCTGCGGTGGCAGACCGTACGAGTCGAAGTAGTCGCCTCGCCCGTCGACGTCCACGTAGACGACCACCCAATGTTCGCCCGGTTCGCCGCCGTCGTCGGTATTGCATACGAAAGCCGCCGGTAGATCGGTGAGCCGTCGTTTCGGTAGCGCGTCTTTGGCCACGACGCCGACAACCACGCGTCTAGTGAACGGGTCGAGGCGTAGGCGACGTAGCAGCTGAAAAGTGTCCATGTTAGCGATCGTACAGGACGTTCCGGCTTTTGTCGATCTCGAGCACCGCCTCGAACTCGCCGTACACGATGACGTTCACCGTGCGCGGGAGAACCGCCGCGAAGTGGACCTCGAAACGAAGGGCGCCCTTACGCACGACGTTGAAATGCGGGCCATCGCAGCAGTCGGGCGATAGGTCGAAGCCGAAGATGGCGTAGCCGTTACCGTAGTCGTGGCGCGTCACATCGAACCCCTCGTCCTCGTACGCTTTTCCCGTCGCCGCGAAGAGGTTCGCGTAGCTGCGGATGTAATGACCGTTCGGGAAGTCCGGCTGCAACGGCTTGCTCGGCACCTGACGTCCGTCGACGTAGAGAGCGAGAAAGTTTATGTTGTAGTGCTTCGCGTTGTACGGGTTTTTAGTGTAGTCCCCGTTATAGGCGTCGTTGTCGACGAACATCAGGAACACGCGTCGCGGGATCGTGCCCAGGTAGACGTTCTCGTGCGTATGCGACATCGTCCCCTGCGCTATCGAGAACGACTTGCAGTCGACCCGCCGTAGCGGGTACTTGGCCGTGCCGATCATCAACGCCTTGATGTGTCCGAGCTGGACGTCCGGGTTCACTTTAGCTTTTCGCACTTGTAGGTAGGTCTCCAGTATGACGGCTTTCCAGTCCCCCGCCACTCCCATAAGCGTGAAGGCGTCCTTCGCGCGCACCGCTCGAAGCTTTATGTCGACGCCGCTCAGCAGGTACCGGTCTTGCATGAACACGTCGACGTGCAGGCGGCCCATCAGCTCCACCTCGTGACCGTCCCGCGTATAGTGACGCCGCGAGGTGTACCCGCCGTTAGCCCCCGCGGTCGCATCCATGAAGCCGGCCGTATCCTTGAACCACAGACCGCTCGTGAGCTGCGTCTTTTTCGCATCGCTCCCGTAACTCAGCAGGGTTTCGAGGTAGGCCCGGTACGGATACGTATTGGTCGACGGTGTCACGAACGTGCCGTTCAGCGACACGTCGATTTGACTGAACAGGGAATGCAGGAAATTGTTGGACGGCGCCACGTTAGCGTCGTGCGCGATATCGGCACCGTCCCCTTGGGTTATTTTCACGCGCACGTACAGTCTAACGCTCGACAGGTCCGTATACTCGTCGCCCGAGCCCGGGATGAGGAACTCGATGGGGCCGCCGGCGTCGAGCGTCGTCAGCGGCTGGTGATCGATCCACTGCCCGCTCTCGACGCTCGTCTGCGTTAGCGGCGGCGTGAATAGGTCCAGTTCGCTCTTCAAACCCTCGCACGACTGCGGATGCACGAACGCCATTCTAGCTGCTGCTGCTGCTGTCGACGTCTGTCCCGTTCGCCGCCGTTCGCTCCGACTGCACGCCGCCGCTTCGACCGGTGGCTTTATCCGTCCTAGCTACTGAATATATCGTGCGGTTCTTTTTGACGGCGACGGCGTTGTTGTTTCTTCTTACGCGGGGTCGCCGTTACCGCTTTACCCGGTGGTCGGCGTCGCTTTTTCGGCGGCGGTGCGTTCAACAGCCCGTCGAGAAGGTCGGCGCCGGCCTCCTTCGCGCGTCGTTTCATCGACTGTTTCAGGTCCCCGCCGGCGACGACGTCCCGCGCCACGCGCACGCCTGTCTTGAGCGCACGTTTCCCCAACGCCATGGCGCCTCTCTTGATAAGCGGCATGGCGCTTCGAAACAGGCTCCCGAACAGATTACCCAAGCCGTGTCCCCGCTGCCCCTGGCCGCCGACGAAGAACGGTAGCTGACCACCGACCTGTCGAACGTAGTAGTCCTCGTACACGTTGGTGCGACCGGCGGTTCTTGTCATTTTCCTCCTCCGCCGTTTCAAAACAGTTTAGATTTACAGCGTCTGATGTGAAGCGTCGCCACGAGTTTCCCCTGCTCGAATGGTATGGGTTGACCGATGTCGTCTCTTATATCTATCTCGACCGAGTCGAATTCTCGCCGCAGGAGCGGTACGTATTGGACGCGGTCGAAGACCTCCGAAATAATCCCCCCGTTCATCCCGTAGATGGGTACGGATCGAAGGAGCGGGGCGAATACATCACCGACGATGCGCGGTTCCACGAGGTCCGTATATACGTACAAGGTGTCGACTCCCCCGTTCATATCCACCGTACGCCGACCCTTGTGCTCGTAGGTATACGCGACGGGGGTGGTATCGTCATTGACGAGAGGGCTCGTGAGGACGCCCGATTCGAAGCCCAGTATGGCCCTCAGACGGCTCCAATGGGGTATATTAAATTCGACACCCGGTGATAGACGCAACGTCATCCGGTGGGAGACGGGGCAGTACTCCAGTCGGACCTTGACGAGGTCGGTAGTCTGTTTCAACAGCGCCTCGTTGATTTTATCCCTCAACTCGTAAGCGCTATTGTAAAATCCGTGCGGGATGGTGCATTGCCGGTAAATCAAAAGACCGTCGGCGGAGCGGTACATTCCGTAATCGCCCGTCACACAAGACAGGTAGAAGTACGCGTCCTTCTTTCTCACGTTGTACCACGTATGCGGATACTGTAGCGTCACCAGACCGCATTCCCACTCCCCCGATAGGTCGATGCGTCGCGGTAGTTTCGTAGTGTAGTGAGTCAACGTGTTTTCGGGGTGCGCCTTCGTAGACGCGTTGCTCGGTAGGGTTAGGTAAAAGTTAGTCGCCGCCATCCCCTCTCCGCTTCATAGACGGACTCGGGAGTAGGTAACCGAGACAGCTACTCAACAGGGCCGTCCACAGGTTGGAGTCGCCCTGACCCCGCGTTAGATTGTATATACTGACGACGATAACCGTGTACAGGACGACGATCTGACACAGGAAGATGATCTCGGCTTTAGGACATTCGTTCCCGCAGAAATGCCATGGAACGTGTTCGCGGTCGGAGTGGGTCGTAGACTCGGTAGCGTCGACGTAGTCCGCGAGCACGTCGCGCTCGCAGTCGACTTGACCAGCCGTAACCGCGTCGTCGGGCATAGTAGCACCACCACCGTCGGTTAACGCTGCACGCTGTAGGGTAGTCGTCGGCGGCAACGTCACGTAGTAAGCGCCAGCACATCGAGCGTCGTGTCCACATAACAACTACCGGCCGATGTTACGGTACCCTACCCTTTATAGTCGACGAGGGTCTTGGCGGCGATCCAGCTGTTGAAGGAGGTTGGATAGCCGCTCCATTTAACGAGCGCCTCCTCAACACCCCGACGACGACGCCGTTGTAGAACGACCTCCACACGATACAGTTTATCCTTCGGAACGACTACTCGTTGCAGCTCCGGCTCGTAGAAGGTGCCGTCGAGCACCGTCCCGGCGTCGTCTTTCAGGCGGTAAACGGGCGGGTCGGACGGGTGCGTTTCTACGATGGTGAAGAGCTCCTCGCACCAGTTAGGCATGTACCCTTTCTTGAAAGGGGCCTTCGCCTTACTGACGCGTACGCGGTCTCCCTCTCGTAGTTTCGGCTTACTGCCTCCTCGACCTCGATCGCCGTACAACCGTTGCCACACGCTCTCCTGATTCGCGGCGTTGACGCTCGCCGGCGTCCTACCGATGCTTCGGTGATAGGTGTTGTTGTACGATCGCACAAAGTTCTGTAACGCCTCTACGTAGCGCAGTGTCTGATACTTCGTAAAGTACCTCCACATACGCGTCTTTAAGGTTCGGTTGAAACGTTCGACGACACTCGCTTTAGTTTCCTCGTTATGCGTTACGAAATGGTGGATGCCGTAGTCCTTCAAAAGTTTCTGAAGGGGTCTGTTGAGAAACTCCGTCCCCTTATCGGTCTGCAGCGCGTTCGGCACACGCCGCCGTTGTAGCAGGTGCTCGAAGGCCGTAACGAGCGCCGGACCGGCTTTACTCTTCAACGGGACGCACCACGCCACCTTCGAGAAGACGTCGATGACCGTCAATAGGAACGTTACACCGTCGTTGTGCTTTTTCAGTTTAGCGACGTCGACGAGATCGGCTTGCCACTGCTGGTGTCGACCTCCTACGATAACGCAACGTCGCTTGAAACGTCGTTTCACCGGTTTGTGTAGCGTGTAAGCATCCTGTGCCGCTAGCCACTGCTTCACGGCCGGTTTGCCTACCGTCGACGCCACCGCCCGATGCAAGGCGTCGACACCGCCGTAACTCCCCGCCTGTTTCGGGTTGAAATAGGCGCGCTTCAGGCGGGTGTCGTCGTCTCGTTGTCGAGCACGCCGCTTTCGTTGCGTGCCATCACCACGAGACCGCCGGGACACCATGACCACGACGACGATCGGTTTACGACGAATAATATATACACCAAGGCCGCCGCGCCGATGACGAAGACGACGACGCCGACTACCGTCCTTCGTAGGTCCATTGTGGTGAATGGGTCGGACGTCGACGTTTCAAGCTCTTTAATATGACTCCTCCTCCCACTTGGCCGGTAGATCCCAGGTACGTCGACGACGATGATACCGGCCCCTACCGGGGGTCTCCTCCGCCTCCTCCTCCTTCTTCGATCGTTTCGGCTGCTGCTGCTGCTGTATGTACGCTCGATGCCGGGGGTTACCGACGAGTTCCATGGGCACGTTCAGTCGTCTCATACCATCCCCGAACGCTTCCCAGCCGACCGGCGGCACCCCCTTCTTCCTCGTCCGCATAAGATCGTTCACGAGGTCGACCATGTTACTCCCCGCGATAGGGCGACCGGCGTACACGAACTCGCCGCGATCGTTCCATCGACACAACGGGTCGGTCTTCATTTTCTCGATCAGGAGGAGGGCTTTCCCTCTCAACGTTTTCGGTACGCTTTCCACGATCTCGCGCTCTATACCCTGCAGCGGCGCCTGGCCACCCGTCGGTTGAGGAGGCGGTCCCTCGGTCGGCACCACGGACACGCGTACCGGCTGCGCCGCTCGAATCGCCTCGCTCGAATTGTAGCGACTCAACAGTCGATTGTACGACGCCACCTTCGCTCGTTCGGATAATTCCGATCGATCTAGCACGTCCTTCATGTCGCTGTCCAGGCTGCTCATCGTACGCGAACGGATCGTGCTCGGCGGCTGGTCGATCAACGGCAGGAGGCTCTCCACCAACCGCGGGTCTACCAATGCCATCTTTTTAGCGTACTGCATCAGCCGATCACCTGTCTGAGCAGCGGCAGTAGGACGGTGCTCGCCAACGGCGCTAGCAGCGCCGCCAGAAAGGCGCCCGACCCCGTTTGCAAGATTTGCCGTTTCTTCCTAAGACCCGTCTTTTTATTCACTAAACTTCGCAGATGTTTCTTGTATTTTATCAGTGTTTTTTTATGCGCCGCCGTCAATTTTACATTCCCGTTCAATATGTTGTACGCGCAGTCACACAGACTACAAATGAAGTCAGATTCCGCGTTTCTGATGATAGCCTTGCTCACCTTAAGATGTTTATGTTTATTCAAGAGCTCTAGCATGAGGACGTGCTTCTTGATACGCTTCAGCGTCATCCTGACGAGTGAAGGCCCACACGTGACGCTCACCTCTTTTATGTTCTCATCACGTAGACGTACTGAAGACGATCATCGGGGAAGATACAAGTGCGCAAGCGCATATTTTCAGCTGTTTCCTGTTTTAGATCTACTAGCAGATACCCGTAAGGTGCTGACGTGGCGTTTTCGAAGGATTCCATCATAAATTTAACTCGACCCGGGTACATCTGCTTCGCCAGGTGACCTACTTGACCAGTGTCGCGTGGGTTCTTGAATAACACCATATATTGAGCGTTCAAGCTGATTGTACGGTTTTCTTTCCCTTTCGGAAATATATTCTGCACAAGCTGTACGATGGACGCGTTGCAATGATGGCTTTTTTTAGTGAACAAGGTCGTGACCCGGCTATCGGTTTCCTCCATAAGGTCATCGAGTACTAGAAGGGTCCTCTTTTTGCCGTCTAGAAGCTTCGGATCCGGTAAACCGTCTACGAATTCTATATCGGCTGACATAGAAGTGTAGGCGCTTTGCCATTGGCCGTAACACCATAGAAACTTCTCCGGAGGCGGCTCGATCATAGAAGAAGCAAACTGTAGCAGGCGAGTAACGAAAGTAGTCTTACCACACCCCGTAGGGCCGGCTACTATACACGTAAAAGGGTGCTTCCATGTCCCGCTCATATCGACGACTGGCGTATACGAAACGAACGATGACTTATTATTCGTTTATTCTATACGCACCTCCATCAATAATTTACCAAGCATATTTTGACCTACTTTACCGTCTTTACCGATACCCCAGAAGCCTTCGGCCGACGGTACGTCCTCCACCAATTCGACTTCCCCGGTAGCCAATAGGAGGTCGTTCAACTTTTTTGAACCTCTGAATTTACTCGTCAACAGCGACTTCATGCACCCAACTCTAACCGCGTTCCATTCGACGCTCGTTCTCTTCTTCACGATTCTGTAACTTCGACGTTTCGCTATATAGGCCGTCCGCGCCTCTTTGATGTACACCGCGCTTTTCGTGTCTTCATTAAACATTGCTTTTCTAAACTGATAAGCGTGCTCGACGGATTTGAAACTTAGACCGTACGCCTTGACTCGACAAGGGTAGAAATTCGATAGATACGATGCCGAACCGCCGAACTGTATAGGAGACTCCATTATACTGTCGACTAATGGCTACCAGATCTCGTGACACCACATCTCAGTCATAGCCTCGTCTCGTGTGTCGTGTCAGGGCGCTAGGGAGGTGTATAGCCGCGTTGCTAGGTAACCGCTTTAGTGTATAGCCGCGTTGCTAGGGAGGGCAGGAGTGAAATGGTACTATCTCGCCCCCACCAGGGGGCGCTACGTACTGTCTGTCTCGGCTACGTACTGTCTCGCCACACTCATCAATCATCCTGCCACACTCATCAATCATACGTTTTTTATAAGTAAGCTGTCAAACCCACTTAAGATATTTCATTTTTTATAAGTAGATTTTTCAATCGTGCCGGGTCAACTTGCTTGACCTTTGTTGATCTTTGTGACCCGCGGTGCCTTTGATCTCCTTTGATCTCGGCACGAGTCGGGGGCCAGCGCGGTCTCCTTTACTACTTAGGATATATACATTATAACGATAATATTAATTATTAAACCTCTGCATAAAGTAGAGCGAAACATTTTCCCTCAAGTGGAACTCTTGTGTCAACGGGGATTCCTTACACACCCAATGCACTCACACAGCCTTGGGGCCTCCTGTATGTGTATGTATCAGAGGAAAGAACATAAACAATAATACAAACTTAAACAACTAAACTTATGTCAGTGCCATAAGACGTGACTGTGACAAACCAGTAATACCTTTAAAATGTGGGAGGACTATTATTAAATTAATATTAGGTGGTGTATCATTCATATTATAACATAAAATGGTAAATTATTATATACAATCCTCAGGACTGCTGAAAGGGCTTCACACTTTAATCCCTGACAGACCTATTCAATCGAGCACAATCTCGACGTATCTGGGAAGCATCCAGCCACACTGCAATTAATGCGCGAAGACTATTCGTACACAAATATTCACCACTATCTATAGCCAGGTACTCATTCATACAGCTGATTGAACTGGAGCAACACAGAGTGGATGAACTTGCCCGAGCTTCGACACAGCAGCACAGGGTTCGAAGCCGGGTTCTCTCAATTGATAATCCAATATTCTAGACACTGCACCACTGCATTCATCAAAAATATAAGTGTTTAATTATATGTGACCCATCATAACCAAATGAGTCACCGCTTCCATATGATGTATCACACAAGATGTTATCTCAATTATAACTGAAGTTACGGCTCGCCAAACATGTGTGGGTTTGAAGTCTTCAATTCCAGAAAACGACCTTTAAAGTTTAAGCAACGTATTTGTTGTGGTTCAGGTAATGTACCTTAGTTACCATGGACAAATCTTGCTGACATTTGGACACTCCGAGATAATGACATTCTGATATGAAAACAATATCTTTGTTAGAAATAAAATAGCAGTACAATTAATTGTTTGTGTAATTACCGCTATTGCTAGAAAAGCTAAAACTCTGCTGCACTGTTATACATTATGCCTTAGTTAGCATTGTCATATCTGGATGATATTTGGAACACGTGACGATAATGGCATTCTCTTGACACTACATTAATATACAAATAACAACTTTCTCAGAAATAAATTAGCAACAAATTCATTGCTTGCGTAATTACTGGCATTGTTAAGGAAAGGGAAAACTGCCAGATCTTATTCCATTATACATTAAATTTCATAGAGGTATCTGTCATTAGTGGGTCAGTAAGAACGTTATTGTTTTATTATATATTTTGTAGTATTATTTTTATTAAAAACAATTTATTCAGATTTATAAAAACATAAATAAATTTTTCGTAATCTTCAAAGTAAAATACAACAGATAGTCATATTTAACAAGAATTTTAATACCAAAGAACAATGTAACTACATAACGACAACAGATCGGTGACAATGTCCAGTAAGTCAAGTGTAGCTTCCAGACCGGCCACATTCTCCCTTGCGTGGTATCGGCACGGCGCGCACAGCCTCGGGTGCAGGGAACGGGTTCGCTGGACCCTGCCTGCTCCAGTGTAACCGCAGTAGTTTCTCGTTGTGGCTCCTGTTCACCTGACGGTCCAACAACAGGGTCAGTCTCCGGCGACGCAGACTCCTACTAACCAGGCGGCCCAGTAATATAGGCAACCTCCTCGGCTGGGCTTGGACAGAGCACATCTTCGAATCCACGCCGAACGCCATTGTTGCTTCGTTATAAACAACTACCTGGGTCACAAGTGACAGCACTGACGCGGTGAAAATACACAGTACGCCTGCGTGCATAGAGAATTATTCAAATTACCTCTTCACTGAACCAATGCGTGAAACCGCTTGCGTCACGTGGTTGCGTTGCTAACACGTGATTCGAACTTGTTTACACATGTGGCATTAGAGGGTGTGTATTCCTTGCCTTGTGTAGGTCACAGTTCGCAATTATTAGCATATATGTACCCATATTTGGAAAGACGACGTTTCGCAGGGATATCCGATTTGTTAGGGATCATCCAAAAAATGACGGCAAAGAATGCCCGCAATTAGCGGCATTTTCGACTTTGTTTTACGGAAACCAAGCGGGACACTTCGCACAGCTCCTCAGAAATGACATTATAATACAGAATTAATTAGACAGTAGCAGTAGTGGTAATCGATAAAACGAATGTTAAAGAATCATTTTAAGGGGAAATCTCAAAATATGTAGATTCGCGATTTTTGTTTACATAAACGGCATTTACGGAAAATCAGTTTTGCCGACATCCGACTCATTTCGTTAAGATGGGTCATATATGATAAATACAGTTATTGTTATGATCCACTTTGACACACAATTTAAGTTTGCAATAATTCTTCTATTATCACGTGTGTATTTCAGGCTGTCTCATAGATATGTTGAAATCAATTGCATCCGAGCGACAGTCCGGCTTTTTGCTCGACCACCACGTCCCCTTATCTGTGCCTCTATCAACGTCATCTTCAAAGACAAATATCACTTTAATAAAAAATATCAAGCATATTAAAAGTTCAATCGGATTGTTTGTTTTCTCGTGGTCTCCATCGTAGTATTATTCTTCAAACATTGTTGAAATCGTACGAGTTTCTAGATTCCGTCCGCAATTTATGTTTTCGAGTTTGTAGGATATCCTCTTTTTACGCCGAAGAACCAATTACCGGCGCTGATTTGGTGATTCCTACCTAAGTGTTCATCAAGCACGTTCAATATATATATATATATATATATATATACATATCTATATATAAATTATATATATAAAAATTATATGTATATATTATATATACATGTATATATATATATATGTATATATATATATATATATAATTATGCAATCAGCTGGATAAACCAACAATACACACATACAAACACACACACACACACACACACACACACACACACACACACACACACACACACACACACACACACACACACACACACACACACACACACACACACACACACACACACACACACACACACACACACACACACACACACACACACACACACACACACACACACACACACACACATGCACGCAAGCAGAATTATCATTACGATTATTGGGCTAGTTGTTAGATGTATCAAGACTATGAGCTAGTTACACCCACGGACAAAGCAATAGTTTTACGACATCTACATATTGCATACGAGAATGGAAGCTGTATAGTTTGAAGGACATAACTATAATTAGTTAGACGAATGAAAAAAAGAAGAGTATATTAGCAAGACAAGCGACATGTTTCTTGACTTGTCTATTTAGGAAGATAACAACCGCACGTAGCATTACGATGATTATATTTTTACATATTTCATGTCGAATTAATCCTCGTATCTTAAGCAGCTCTACCCACAGTAGCTAAAGAATCCTGCCCAGTAGCGTTACTCCACTAATCAGTTATTAGATGCTTTAAAAGTGGACACGTGTTATTAAGAAAATGTCATGCCTATGCTTGTTCCACGCTGTTCCAGTATACATATATCAGGACTGTTTCGATGTACGACTTCACTGTCTTGCCTGCATTCCCGCCAAATTGCTCCTTATGCAATACATCCATCTCATTTGTTGTCTTCCTCGTCTTCTACCTTCTTTCTCTCCCTCTCCCCATTCCGGACAATTACAATCCATCCGCCACGATCGTGTTCTTTTACCGTCCACTTTGAGTCCGTCCGCTTTTGTCTCTACTGTTCCTCTCTAATTCTTCAATGTGTCTTGCCGATATTAGCTGACGTCGCGTCGGCTTCGTCTTGAAACGTTCTTTCACACCTACTTCGCAGGTCCTGTCTTTTTTTGTACTTCCAACCTATTTGTTTCGAAACTGTGTACTTTCCCTTGTTCATTTTAGTCATAGATCTTGAATCATAAAGTTTATACCACGCACGAACTAGTTGTAACGTGAAGACGGTTTCCATATTGCTGATTACATCGAATGAGAGGGAGTAGATGTATTAAATGGGCAAATGTCTGCCTTGGTGTGTAGACGTCATCGCATCTATCGAACTAGTTGTAGCGTGAAGACGGTTTCCATATTGCTGATTACATCGAATGAGAGGGAGTAGATGTATTAAATGGGCAAATGTCTGCCTTGGTGTGTACACGTCATCGCATCTATCGAACTAGTTGTAGCGTGAAGACGGTTTCCATATTGCTGATTACCTCAAATGAGATGGAGTATTTGTATTAAATGGACAAATATCTGCCTTGGTGTGTAAGTATCTGCTGTAAGAATTTATTGAAATGTGTCTTTGATACCGTATCTATGAGTCATACTATCTTTATTATACTATATATTATCACAAGTGTTATATGCCTTCATATTTCCATGTTAACACAGATACTCATTTAACAAAATTTTATATTCTCCAATGTATATCGCACGTTATCATGTTAATTATCTCTTTGTTTCACGGTGTTAGCATTTTGTTGGGCTATGAAGCCTGGTTGTCACTTTTTTATTTGCGTTTACATTATGTAATTATATGTGTAATAAGCGTTTCTAGTGATACATCAGCACATGCCAATATACAATGCTGTGCTGTAATGCAAACAAGGCTGAAAACACCCCTAAGTTCTACTACAAACTGTTTATATTTTCGTTTACTCCACTGACCCTAGACATTCTTGGGATATGGCAAGGAATGCATCATTCATAGATACAAGTATAAATAAATCATACATAGTTTCTGCCCGATCAAATATATATGTGTAAAACCAACGGACACAATTTTTTTTATCCCTAAAAGGGTCTGATTGAATTGTTGATGACATTTGCCAAAAAAACATATCAAGACAAAACTCAAATGCCTACTTACCTTGAAGTATCCCTCCCAATAAAATAATAAAATAATACAAGAACAAATATGTTCTACCTATTTAAGCCTAACATTTTACAGCAAGTAATGCGTAATACATGTATTACCAAAAGATCTCGAGTTTATGCATCGTGAGACAATTATAGCAGTCGCGTTGCATTTTTAGCAGTCCGATAGGACTAGATATGACACATACCTATTAAGGTTTAAAGCGTAATCGGATCCTTTTGACTTAAACTAAAACTAATTGTTCACGATAAATGTGACTGATGCGCACATATATCTATCCAATATTGTTAAGATTTACTTTTAAAGGTAAATAGTGATAATTTAATACATAAAAATCTAGCATTAAAAATTAGAATATTCCAAAATATACGGTATATTCTCGTTAGCGTCGAAAACGTGTGACGCAAGATGAAAGCATTATATTATTAAGCGTATTTATTTGATGTATTTTGAATTTGCATTGAATTTTCTTTTATAGTAAGTCTTGTACAAATTAGTATTCGTTTATATTTACTAATATAATGTCGTCAATATACATATTGCACGTTGGTAATGTATAGTCTCTGTTGAGTATTACGTCACTGTGGTGATACAATAAACGTGTTTTCTCGAACATTTAATTTATGATTCTAATATATTGATGAAAAATAACGTAGTTAAATATGTTCAAACAATACTAAGAAAAATATTGTTTTTCAATAACAAATTGCACTGTATTGAGGTTTTTTATCATATTGTATTAGTATATTGTAGCTTGAGAAAACGATGCTTCCGTGAATTGTAACTCAAAACGCTATAAATATAATAGGAACTGGTCCATTGATATTGATATTGTTGTTGGATAACAAATATATGTTTTGTTTGATTAAATAAACTCAAGCAATCAAGAAGCAATCACAACTATTTATTCATTGAACATTAACCATATTCAATCTTGGGGTGTTATAAAATATTACAGGTTTTTGGTGTTTGACGTAATTTACCGTCTCATTACATCGGAACGCAATGACTCTTGGCACTGAGACTTACCAAGACTCACCAACTGCACTCCGCTTGAGGCTCACGAAAAGCTGTCGATTGTATCCCATTGAGGCTAATCAAAACCTTCAAATGCACCTTGCCGAAATATTGGAGGTTAATCATATATCAAGCCCCCCACTCACACAAAATACTGAGGACTGATTACCCGGGTTAAGACGCGAAATTAGTGTATTATATTTCTTGTTTTGAATACGTGTCTTCTGATGTATGTCCATATAGCTCACTGACTCTTTTAAAATCATTCACTTCATTATCTAAAGTGGAATAGTTCGATGATACAGAAAATATTGAAATATACAAATGCAATTTGTGAACTGGTTATGATGTCAACTATAGCGTTTCCAATAACGCATGTAGAATTCGAAGCCGTGGTTTCATATCACAGTTCATGAGAGTTATTGTCTAACGCCTGCTGTTTTCTATGGAACATTAAAATGCGTTGTTGTCTACATGCATGTGGATGTTTTAATCGGAATGAAGTAATAGTAATAATTTTGCATTGAGGCATCATAGCTGGAAACTATGCGCAGTGGACTACGTGCACGTGCATTCAGTGACAGTTGTACCCCAGTTGTACATAGAAGGAATGATGACAACCTTGGTAAGCAGAAGGTAATGAATACCAGTGCGTGGGCAAGCACGCTGAAAGCCGACAAGGATTGTTTGGTCGCGTCGTTGTGACGGCACAAAGGAGCAATTTCGGATGCCGGACATATGTCCCATCCCATGGCTATAGTTGTGGCAATCCCACCACCTTTGTATATCGTATTCTCACTAACAGAAACACGTCCAGTACGTCGTCAGTCAGTCATACATATTGGTGACCTCCAGGAGAGGGTATTCACTCAGGGCGTTTACCTGAAATTGATGTCAACACAAACACGCTATGTCGCCGTTCCTATATTTTAGCCAGCTAGGAAACAACTTTCACCGTCTTTACGGAATAGCAAAAATAGATAAGCGAGCGAAAAATGAACAACTCAGAACACGTCCAAAACATGAAATTCTACGGTCGCTAGCACCCTCACGGCTCGTCCTGTCCCGACGATCTTGGTATCATTTGAAAGGATGCACTTTTGTTATTCCAGCGTCATCTAGATTTCCCGGTAACCGTTTAAAGAACACCAGTAAACGAACCTACAATCATGCCGTTTTCGGTGTTTTGTACGGTTCCGAACGATGTTGGCGGCGGGTACTCAGTACACTAATCTTCCGATTGCAGCGCTGTTTTCCTAATTTGCATAGGTTCAGACATGCGCACTTCACCATTTTTTGATTTCATGTTATAAGCTCCACCCACTTTTAAACCGCGGCGAAATTGATGTGTTTTGATCGCAGCGAAACCGATATATATCTCTACGTCGACGTGACGTCATAATAACGTACGCCACCCAACGGGTCTAAATTCGTTGCGTTGGTTGGTTGATATACATGATTGTGACGTCACGCCTACTTCACGTATGTCATTTTAGCAGGCGTTTGAAAGTGGGTGGAGCTTATACCATTAAATCAGAGGGTGGTGCCTCAATCGGTAGATTGGTGAACTGTGTCGACGAAACAACATAGTTCGCAGTGTCTAAGACACCGGAACGGGCCCGGTTGTAGGTCCGTTTTTAGTTAATTTTAGGAATGATTATTATGAAACCATTTATATGTTTGAATAGCAGAAAGCTTAAACTTTCAAACGACATCAATATTGTTGGGATCCGATGAACCTTAATGGTACTAGCAGTCGTTCAAAAGGCGTTTTTGGAACGTGTTTGACAGTTGTTCATTTTTCGCTCGCTTATCTATTTTGGGGAATAGTAATTTTACCAATTTCTCCCATCATAGTTATCTTCTTCACCCTGTTCCTGCCCCTGAGTGTATTTACGCCGGTATTCATATTGGTCGTAGGTCCCTCGTCAAATATCACATGTTTAAATATTTAATGATATTAAAGATAATTGTAAATCTGTGTTCGTCAAAATGAAAGATCGTGGTAAGAATAGAACGTTAAAGCGGCATTAGTAGCAGAATAGTGTCGATTCGATATAACAAAATATCATACCACAAGACAATGAATGGAGCATGCTATAATATATATATATATATATATATATATTTATATTGCTGGTGGTAATGCTAATAGTATGAATATATTTAAATATGTAATTAACAAATAATAATATTGTAAGAGCGGGCCACAATGAAGTGAAGCAAATTTATTTCCTTGTCCACATAGTTAAACGATTGTGTTTTGGCACACCGAAATGTTGGCACTTCCGCTGCCACCACGTCGGTGTTTCGACACACTAAGCCATGACGCTTAGAATTACTAACTTAGTGTTTTGAAACACGGATTTTGAGAGTGATTTAAGAATCAAAGCATCATTTGTTTGTGTTTCACAATCGAACATTCATGCTTAAAAACTCTACTTTAGTTTTACCAGACACCACGGCATTATGTCTGGAAAGAACGAAACAACTAAGTTGCTACGATTTTGATGTTTCAAAACATTGCGAACAGCGCAGTGTTCAACAAACGTATATGTACACAATAACTGGATAATCACATATCAATATAACACATTGAAATATTTCTGACGTGCGTCAACTGATGTCTTAAAAAATGAAGCACGTTATGTATCGGTAAAATAGGTTTAAAATATACCCTACTGCGTAATCCGAATTAATGTGCCACAATATTCGAAGGAATTTGTGTTTGTCACTGGCAATGCAATGCTAGCAGTTCACCATTTGGTGTTTGACATTGGTGTTTCAAAACAAATGAAATTCATAACAAATAAGAACAGATATGATAATTTAGTATGCCTTTTTACAGGAATTTGACATATGCTTCATTGGCGTTTTAAGAATTAAAGTGTCGTCGTAATGTAATCGTATGACAAAAACATGTCATAGCACATAGAAGTGTAAACATTTGCATACTCAGACAGGCATTTTCATATATTAAATACCAGACATCGACAATTACGTAATTAATTATCCATTTTCACAAATATTTCTTGCCTATTTTCCCAGTCACCTCATTTTCATCCAACTTCAAACCGAAACAATTCTGGAACAGATGTTGAATTCATACGATAAACGACCCATACCAATAGATGTGATACGCCATACGTCCAGCTGACTATCAATATAAACGAAATAAAAACGATCGTGCAGAGCAGAGCTTGTTGTCTCGAAATTAACATGTTTTTGCCTGACTTCAACATCAAAGGACATTTCGCTTAACTCAGTTAGCTTTGGCATTTCTGCAAATAAAGATTGTTTTGAAACTGGATGTTTTGTACACCATCTGAACTCGCTCCGTGGGATATCTTCCAAATTGCGAACGTTGTTACGGGTTTATAAGACACAATTTGACGGACAATGTACCTTCAACATATTTACCATATTCATAATGACATGCTAATGTTAATTAATCAATGAAAACTAGGAACAGACTGCCTTCTGTTAATTGAAAAGTAGCTTTCCTAGTTAGGATTAAAGAAACATTACTGCATATCGTTATTAATCAGCATCATTAAATAATTACATTCACCTACTTCTTAGATGGCAATAGATAATGCAGATATCGGCAGAGCGTTGTGTGTTGTCGACATCTGCAAACCCTGATTGAGAATAAATATTATAACGTACTTCCACCAATGTTTGTGTTTCAAAACACAGAGTCAGTATTTCAAAACCCAATGTTGTTACTTAAAAAAACCTAATTAATTTCAAACTGACAAGCCATACTAGATCACGAATACGCATGCAAAAATAAAAAGAAACGATTTTTTAATTAACCGTGCAAGACCGAAGCTATATGAAACTGTATTCCACAACACTCAACCAACAGAACGAATCAGTGATATTCATGTTTAACATACAGTTAGATACACCATTAACATATGTTGTTATACAACAGCGCATACAGAGGTAATGTGTTCAGCCTGGTCTAATGAAAATGGATACATGTTTTTTAATGACTCAACAAGGTAATTATCGTGCTGTTTCATAGATCATTGATCTTCAAATATGCCAATGCTGTATAATACTTGTAGTAAGTTTTAGGTACAGTTATTTAGTATTCCGCTCGAATATCTCCAGTGTCTCAAAACACTGTTATCATGTATCATATCCAATAGCCACCGGCAATATATAAAAACGCCAGATAAGCGTTCCGACAATGTTCAGTATTATTTCTAAACACATTGTTCTAACAGTAGAACACATGGAACTTATCATTCTTGGGTGGCGATCATGTTGATCCTTGTACAATATAGTTATTACAATAACGCACAAGGCATTTATTGGGAGGGCAGAAAGTGTTGAACACGTGACGGTTTACCTCTACTGCCGATATCAACGTTCCCGGTTTGTTGTTTCCGCCATCATCCGGATCGAAACAAATCACATACATCAATGAACATTAGCCCCAACTTACGTCGAACGGAGCGATGAAGCACCATACACAGAAAACTCTTGAAGAACGTGTTGCAAATGTACAACCAAATGGCGATGAAAACGAACACGGATATTGACTGTGGATCGACATGGAACTGGAAGCGCATCACAATATACACCGAAAACGGCAGTGCAAGAGCGAGAACAACAAAACATATAACTAAGATGTTTCTGGCGGATCGGATCGCCTTGATGGTCACCATTCCCCTGGAGTGGACAACTACGCCCAGTGACCGTTCTTGTGCTGTCACTTTCCGGTGAGTTTGTACAACCACGAGAAATATTCGCGCTGTAGCGTAGATGAAAGCAACCTCCGGAATTAAGTACGTGAACATGTAACCAATGACCACCAGAGCAGACACGCTACTCTGGTCTGTTAGTATTTTAGTCGTGCACAGATCTAAATTCCATGTGGTGGGTGTCAGTGACGTTTGTCGCGGCCCCTGCTGCACCGACGATCCATATACAAGCGATGATTCCGAAGCAGCGAGCAGTTATGAGAAGTTGTTCGTATCTAAGCGGTTTCAGAATAGCCACCATCTTGGACAAGGCAACCCACGCTTGGCTGTGCATGGAGACGAAACCGAACAGTGATAGAC